>SNQJ01S0179309.1:0-19553 GCA_010110895.2 Picea sitchensis | reverse complement strand
AGTTCTGGAAATATAGTTTGAACTGGGATCTTGTCACCTATAACCTTATTTAAGCATGAAACATGGAAAACTGGGTGTACTCGTGAAGATGCAGGCAACTCCAATTTGTATGCCATAGTACCAATCTTTTGCAACACCTTATATGGGCCATAGTACTTTGGTGATAATTTATTATCCTTATTGGCTTGCTTGAGGGACATTTGTTTGTATGGTTGTAGTCTTAAAAACACCCAATCCCCTACTTCAAAACTTCTTTTACTATGACACTGATCTACTTGTTGTTTCATGCGATTCTGTGCCATGGTCAGGTTGTCTTTTAAGATTTGGAGAACTTGGTGTTGATTCTCGATGTGATCTTCCACTGCTTGAACCTTAGATTTTTCTTTTAGAGAAGAAGTTATGGAAGGAGGGTGGTATCCATAGAGTGCCATAAAGGGTGTCATTTTTGTTGCAGTATGAAAGGAAGTGTTATACCACCATTCTTCCAAGAGTAACCATTTGAATCATTGTGTTTGTTTATCAGAGACAAAGCAACGAAGGTAGACTTCCAGACATTTGTTCACTACCTTGGTTTGTCCATCAGATTGAGGATGATAGGATGAGCTATGAGCCAATTGAGCACCCAAACAAGAAAATAATTATGTCCAAAAATGTTCAGTGAAGATGGGATCTCTGCAACTTACAATAATCTTTGGGCTGCCATGTAGCTTTTGAAATATCTCCATGAATGCGATGGCAACTATACTAGCTTTGAAGGGATGAGAGAGTGCACAAAAGTGTGTGTACTTGGTCAGTCTATAAACAATCACCATGATGACACTCTTTCCTTTAGACTTTGGTAACCCTGCGATGAAATCCATGGAAACCTCCTCCCAGTGCTGACTTGGGATGGCTAATGGTTGTAAAATACCTGGGGTCTTAATTGTTTCCACCTTATTTTGTTGGAAAACCAAATATTCTTCCACAAAGCTTTGAACATAAGGTTTAAGGCCATCCCCGAAAAAATCCTTCTTGACTCTATGGTAGGTTTTCAAAAATCCTGAGTGCCCTCCTACTAGAGAGGTGTGCAATTCCAATAGTACATTTTCTTTGAGTTGGGTGTTATTACATAAATATAAGCGATATTTGTACCATAGTGAATCATTTTTTCATGTAAATGTATCTGATGCACTGGAATCCTGCTGCAACCTTTGAATGAGAGTCCACACTTTTTTTTCATTCTTCCATTCATCCCTTGCTTCTATTATCCAATCGAGTTGGATGATCGAGATAGAATAGAGAAAGGCCTCAACATCTTCATCCTTTCTTGAGAGTGGATATGCCACAACATTTTGCTTCCCCTTTTTATAGACGATTTCAAAATCATAACCTAATACCTTTGTTACCCATTTTTGTTGTTCTTTTGAAGATAGTCTTTGTTCAAAAATTTAGAGTCTATCATGATCTGTTTGACCTTGAGTGCTACCTATTAGGTAAGGACACCATTTCTTCACTTCATGTAATATTACCATCATTTCCTTCTCATAAATGGGTTTGTGTAAGTCCTTTCCCTTGGTGGTGGGCCTTCAAAGCAGAGCCTTCTTCTTACGTGGGACAACACCAATTCCATTTCGAGGCATCACATTCCACAATAAGTTTTTGTGAAGTCTAGGTGGTCAAGAGACTGAGCTTTGTACATCACCACTTTAAGTTGTTCAAAGCTTTAGCTACCTCTCGGAGTCCATGAAAATGCATCCTTCTTAGTTAGTGTAGATTGAAAACTACTATTCTTCCATAGTGTCGAACAAACTGGGTGAAACTTTGTCAAACCAAAAAATCCTCTAGATTCTTCAATGTTATGGGAGTCAACAATCCATCATGGCCTTAATCTTGTTAAGGTTCTACCTTGACACCTTCATGAAGTTACAATGTGACCCAAATACTCTACCTCCCTTCCTCCAAAGAAACATTTGGATGGTTGGCATATAGTTGTTTCTCCTTTAGTAGTTTAGCACCTTGTCGACATGTCACACATGATCCTCCCAAGGATTGCTATAGATTAGTATATCAAAAAATGCCTGGAATTTTCGAAGGAAGGAGTTGAAAATGGAATTCATCAACCCTTAGGTGTGGAAGGTGCATTTGTAAGGCCAAAGGCATGACCAAAATTCATAATGGCCTTCATGAGTTGAATGATGTTTTGGGATATCTTCTTCCCTCACTCTAATCACGATGATGACACCCGAACAAAGATCAATTTTTGTGAAATGGGTGCTCCATGTAGTTCATCTAACAATTCATCAATGGCGAGAATGGGAAACTTATCTTTAATAGTGATCTTGTTAGGCTCTCTATAATCTGGACACATACATCGCAGGCTATCTTTCTTGAATACCATTACCAGCAGTGCAAAGTAAGAACTTTGGTTAGGTCTAATGATGCTAACCTCTAACATTTCATCAACCATGCACTCAACTTCACACTTCTGGGCATAAGGGTATATGTATTGCTTGATTTTAGGAGGAACACTCCCTAGGAATTGAGTGAATTTCATGATCATGATTTAGAATGGGTGGAAGGCGTTTAGAATATCTTCAAATACTTTTGAATGCTTATCAATGATCCCTTGGATATCTTGGAATAGATGGCTTAGATATGCGAACATCTAGTAAGCATGGATTTTCAAATAACACCTTGATGCCCTTTTTCAATAATTTTGTCATGTCATTAGAGCTTTTCACCTTAGGAGTTCCTGTGATACCTCTGCTTTCGTTTCTTTTCCTTCCAATGAAATTCCATGAAAAGTTTAAATTTAAAAGCCACTGTTCCTAATAGTTGTAACCATTGGATTCCTAATTACAACATCGTACCACCCATGGGTATAACAATCATTGGACTATCCATTACATATTCCCCCATGAGTAAAGTTGGTCTTGTGCATTTCAGGAGCAATTGATAGGTCCTCCCTCTGCAATCATTACTTGAAACTCACGGCCTTGGATATACAAAGCAATTGAGAGCTTTGGCTACAATTTATAGTGAATGAAATTATGAGTACTTCAGGAATCGAATTATTCTTGTAAACTTTCGTTTTGATGTATCCTTAGATCTTGAGGGTTTGAGGGAGTGCTAATTCCGGTAATGCACTACGATATTGTGGGAGTCAACTCTTGATTGGAAATTGCTTCTATGTTTTTCGTCTTGAGATGGTTCTTGTTAGTGTTCTTCTTCCTCTTCATAATCTATGTAGAATAATTTCTTCTCTCACCACACTTATGTCCATTCATTACTTGCTATCACAATTAAAGCATAAACCTTTTTCTTTCTTTCCTCCAATTGTTGCGGTGTCAATCTTGTAGGTTTAGGTGTTTTAGAGAAGACATTATTCTCTCTATAGATGTTAGGATTGGTCCTTCTAGTAGCCCATATCATATTTTTACTTTCAACATTTCTTGCCACCTTAAATGCATTCTCCAATGGTTGGGTTTCCCCAAGGTGAACCTCATGTTGAATGTTATCTTTTAAAGTTCCTATGAATACATCAATCAAGTGCTCATCTTGGAATATCTATTACCTTTATATTCAAATCTTTGGAGTTCAGTATTAGCAGTAGCCCGGAACCCTTTTGTTTGGGATTTATCAATTGGCTAAGAAGGTATTGCTCCTTATATCCTCATAATGTGCTATCATTATGAGGATACAAGGAGAAAAAACCTTCTTTAGCCAATTGACAAGTGATTTGCGAGAACAAAGCCATCGATACATACAAATTGATTAGGTTCTAAATGAAGAAGCAATTTGTACCTTTTGTGTATGTGTGGCACATTATGTAGATCAAAGGGTATAATCAGGTATCCTATGTGATTGGGTTCTTGCCATCGAACTTCCTCATCTCGATCTTAGGAGCGTGGTTGGTCTTCAACCCAAAGTTGGGATTCTCCATTCTTGATTCACCTTCCTTGTGTCCTCATCCTTGAATTTCATGGGATGCATTTTTCACTTTCAGGTGTCTTCTCCGTTATGAAATTTTTCAATGCTTAGTGATCTTCCCTTTTAAACCATCCATGTAGTATCCAGCAGCTTCCATTGAATCATCTTAGTATCAACTTAGCTTCCATTAGATCCATCTTAGTATCCAACCAGCTTCCAACGCTTCGTGAATCCATAGCCAATATCCAACAGCTTCCATTGAATCCATGTTCTTTTTGTAGTTCGACTTTATGTCCCTCGCATTTCTTCACCTTCATAAAAAAGTCCAATTAGGATTGTCGGAGAGCTTGTTGTTGGTGTAGAAGTTCCCTTTTGGTGGAATGTTTGGCCAAGTATCATTTTAAACCTTGATTTTTGAAATTGGATTACGCTAGATAGTCTTCCAACTTTTATTGTATCTCCAAAATTTGGTAGCTTAATTATGAGATTTTACATTTTGTAGGTCTTTGATATTTCATCTCTTTATTACCCAGTACGATAAAAATTGGATGTGCCAAGTGGAATTCATAGTAACTTCCCCACAACTTGTTGATTTTTAGCCTTTCGAGGAGATCTCACTTGTGCATGCAGCACAAAATAATTGATATACAATTTGAAAAATTGTGCGAACTACTACGGGCTGTCCAACATCCAATGCAACTAGTCTCACTCAATTTGAATACTCTAGGAATAATTTATGATTGTTTTTACCAGAACACCTACTTGAGACCTAGTCAATGGGACTAATTAGGATACCCTATTCCATAGGTGTATATACAAAATTGAATGACCTAGAGA
Organism: Picea sitchensis; assembly: GCA_010110895.2. Lineage (NCBI taxonomy): Eukaryota > Viridiplantae > Streptophyta > Pinopsida > Pinales > Pinaceae > Picea > Picea sitchensis. The sequence goes on along the minus strand of SNQJ01S0179309.1, from coordinate 14,807 downwards.
TAAAATTGCCACCAAATATACCTTACGAATTTATGAGAATAACCTCTGGAGTTCAGTGCGAAACATTGAAACAAATTTATAGAAAATTACGCAATGACTCAATTAGGGATGATTTCCAGACCCTATCTTAAAGGTTGTATCTCCGAGAAGAATTATAGCACCTCATGAGCTTAATTTTTTAATAGCGATACCTTGATCCATCTACTAAATATCCTCCAAGACATGTCTTTTGAATCATTGTAGAAAACACTTTATGAAAATTCCATTGTGTGTTAGATGTAACCTGTGAAACCCCAAGATCTTGAGCTATGATACCATATGTTAAGAACCAAGTATCAATATAGCATAGAAAACCTCGGAATAAGTACTCAAATCCTTGAAAAGGAAATAATTTCAAATAATATAAACTCTTTGGGGGAAACCTCACTTTTTATAAATGTTCAAGTACAGGGAATGATCCAAAAATGAAAATGTCTCCTTGGTATATTTAGGAGACATTTTCATTTGGAGGTATAGTTACAACTAATGGAATAAAGTGACATAAAATAAAATAACGTACTAATGTATGACCCAATTAAGGTGTGGGTCAATATTAGGGCTTAACATCATTTACTCTTCCTTTCTATTATGTTTGGTCTTCCTCTTGTCGACACTTATTCTTCGCAATATTTTTGTTGAGGCATTTTTCTTACCTTGGAGCTTATCTTGGAAACCCATTTTCATACATGTAGGAGGTAGCTGGGATCTCGACATATGCTCAATATTGTCAATAGGGTGGGAAACCAAAATTAATTTGATCTCCTAAGCTTATTTCTTGTAAGAAGGGGCTTTCCAATTTATATTTAAACCATATCATAAAGTTAGGTGGTGACCAATGCACTTCTCTTTATTTGAAATATTTTAGTCTTCTTACCAGAAGCTATACCTTGGTGAGTTTCCCTCTTCCTTTTTTTCTCGCCCGATTATTCCTCTTTTTGGAACTTTCTTGTTCTTGACCTAACATTTTATTTCAAAATATACCTTCTTTCCTTGAGACTTGTCTTGGCAGCATCAATATTTTGGTACATGGAAGGATAACATTTCATTTTCTTTATGCCACTCGTTTCAAGGATGGTGGGAAACCCAAAATTCACTTTGTCTCCTCACTTATTTCTTAGGTGTGAGAGGGATTTCTAATTCAGTTTCGAAAGTCATCTAAAACAATTCAAGTGGTGATTGGTATTTATCCTTATTCAATAATATTTGTATCTTCTTACCAAAATCACCCTTGTGTGGTGAGTTGTTCCCTCTTCCTTACTTCTCACTTTAGTCTTTCTCATGTTTCTTTTTTCTTTTGACACATCAACAAACCTATGGTAGGTGGATTTGCAAATAACATTGAGCACGGGGAGTCAAGGGATGTTGTTCATATGGATCAATTGTTCTCCTAGTTCTATTAGGATCTGATCCTAACCGCCCTCTCCATGGGTCATTAGTTAGTGGGATATGTTTTTCCTACATGTAATAAAGGATGACATTAGTTAATAAGGCAGATTTAATAAAGAATAATAAGTCAAGTGTGAGAAGACCTAATATAAGCTTACTCTTCTAGAAAGATATTCCTCAAGAATTTTCTTTAGAAGATATAATCAGTATAAATAGAGTGGAGTGTGGATATTTTTTGCTGGAGATTATTGTAATAGAGCTCTACTCTAAGGACACTAGAAGAGGAGTTAAACATTACTTATATTGGCCAAGGGTTTATATTTAGGTGTTATTCTCCTTATTCTAATATTTTTGGACGCATCATTGTTGTTCTTCCATTTGCATACTAAATATTTATGTTTCTGCATACTATATTATATATCTTGAATTGCCAAGTGGTATCCAGTCTTTCAGAAAATTATGGGGTAAAATTTTGTTTTGGTGCAGGGAACATATTTGACATCTTTAAGCTACAGAATATGCGTTATGCAGCAAGCTCACGGTTGGGGATTCATACGCGTGGGAAATACAAGTGGTTCTTAAGTGCATCTAACATACACCTTTGTAACCCTTGTTGGTACCCTTCAGGTGGTATCGCATCAAAATAACCTATATCTGGATTGGCCGAGGAATCTAAATCCCTTTTTAGATAAACCTATCGGTTTCCTGACTGTTATAGTGTCACCATGAACAACACTCGGGAAGATAATCTCTACTACCTAGGTAGTTGGGTAGTATGACTAAGAGAACAGTCTAGACTCCTTAGTTGGTTGTTACATGTCAAATTTCCACACTTGCATAATGTGTTGCACGTGGCATAAATGCCAAACTCTAATTGTCGCAAGTGTTGCATGTGGTGCAAATGTCACATCCTAAGTGTCACGCGTATACTAAAATCCTAAGTGGAGGCATTTCCATGGTAAAGGGAAAGAAATCGGAGTCAAGTGTGTATCATAATTTTGATCTTGGTTCATTCATGCAAGGGTTGAACAAGGAGATATTGGAGAGGTTGCTGCAACATCAATCGTGGTATTTAAGTATCTTCTTATTGGTTCTCATTCAATATATATGACCTATTTCCTTCAAGTTTATTTCTTGTCACATTTGCTTGTCTACTATTGATCTAATCTTTGTAGATAGACTTGTCTTATCTAATCAAGCAGAGTAAGAGATATTTGTTTCCCTTTTATGTCCATTGCAGATCTCAATTTACACCAGGTGGTTTGAAGATCAAGCTCACAGATTGGAATTTGGAATACTTGAAGGAAAAACATCGAAAAAGTTACATCATATCCTTTCTCTCCTTCTCGATTTGATTGTTCTAAATGTGTTTAAAGGGATTCTAGTGTCCACTTGTACTTTCTATCTTCGTATAGGGGCCTATAAATCCAAGGGAAGTTTCACCTATATGGAAGGGGAAGATTATGTAACATTGGTGCCCTGAGAGATCTTGGAAGTACTATTGTTAGACTCCACACATATATCTGATATCTATAGCACAAGGAAAACCCTTGTTGTGGACACCCTACAAACCCTAAACCTTGGTACGAAAACCACTTATCTATTGCATTGCAAATTGGACCCTGTCACATCTTTTCATTGTAGAAACAATCCCTTCCTAACATTTTTATTATTGAGAATTTGAAATTCCGCCATTACATAAGTATTCAGGGTGGAGAATAACTCCACATGAGTGAAAAAAAAAAAAAAATTGGGGCTCTTCAACACCGTTATTTGTAACATAGTACATTGCATTCCTCTCTTCATTATGATTGCAGTGGTACCCTTCACTTTTAAACATTTTTTTCCCGTGGTCCCACCCTTTCCGAAGACACCTTATTTCACACCTATCCCATTAGACTCCTATCTTTGTCCTGATCACCTGGTACATCTCACTTTTGTGTCCTTGATTTCTGTCCCAACACCTCATCCACTACCTAAGCCACTACCATGCCAACCACCAGAGCTCAGACCTAAGAATACTGGGAAACTAGACTACCCAACTTAGAAACAAAAATGATTCATCACTACCATCACAGGCAGAGTCAAAGAGTGCCTCCAAGCAGAACTCCATGTAGCCATCCGTGAATCCATGCAAAAATTCACAAAAGGTAATAAGGTAGAGCCCAATGTACAAGAGCCTCAACATTCCCATTGTGAGCATACTCATTCATCCCACTCCCTTTGGGGTTCTCCACACTCTTGGAATAAAGCACCCAAAGTTGACATGCATAAATTAGATGGATCCAACCCAGTAGGGTGGGTCTCTCAAATGGAACAATAATTCCCCCTCCATAATAGTTGGGATGATGAGACCAAACTCCATGTAAGGGTTTTGTACATGGATCAATAGCAGTGTGAGTGGTGGCAGTGGCATAGTAAATGTTATCCATGAATACCCACTTGGAACATGTTCACTAAAGTAGTTTGTTCTTGTTTTGATAGGGAATCACATTTTTTTTTGGGTAGGCTCACCAAGATGCATCAAACTGGATCAGTCACAGATTTCATCATGACATTTGAACAATTGTCTATTAGGACTAAGGGATTATCTAATGCATTTTACCTTCAATTTATATCCCGATTGGCTTAAAGGAAGCCATAAGGGTTCATGTGAACATGCATCATCCCACTACCTAGTTGCAAGCATGTCAATTAGCAATGAAAGCCAAGACCATCCTTCAAGCCCCACCCATGAATGCTCTAGTTCTCAACCGTCCTCACCCCAGGATCCTTAACTTTCTGACATAAAATTGAAGGTCCAAAAGGTATCTCTAGAAAAAAATGGTGGAATGTCGCAAGAAAAGACTTTGCTACTATTGTGATGAAAAAATATTTCCGAGGCCACAAATATAAGGAACAAAAGTTCTTCCAGGATGAAAGCAGCATCAACTTCCTCTCCCCATGAATACATCCCATTAGATGGGGCTCGATACAAAGAGAAATGAGGAACCAAGAGTAGTCTTGTCGAGCTCCAGTGTAACCCTATGGAACCAAAGGGAAACTATCATATGTCGCTTCATTTTCGAGTATTTTGGCCAAGTAAACATTGAAGATCAAAGAGCTGCATAAAACTATGCTTGATTGGCCCGGTATTGATTGATAGTGGTAGAACCAATAATTTTATTCATTGCAAGCTCATTGATGAGATCCATTACTTTGTCACCCCTTTTTCTAGGCACCCAAATCTTCATTGTTAATGGTGGTACTATGGAGTGTGGGGGCATTGTGAGAATGTCAAAATACAAATGGGTGATTATCATCTGAAAGCCATACATTTTCTATTTCCATGGGTTAGTTTGTGATATTGTATTATGAGTGGAATGGCTTCACACTATGGGGACAATAACAATGGATTATCAAGAATTGCCAAGGATTCACCCAAGATGCTCACTCCTATACCCTTCGAGGTATCCAAGTGGGATCCTCTGAAATCATTGGCTCTCATAGGATGGAAAATATGTTGTGAAAGGTCACCATGGGGTGATTTCTCAATTTAATGCCATCAAGGTCACTAAACAGGCCTCTCAGGTAGTTATTCCTAGCCTTCAACTCATCTTGGAAAAGTACCCCAAGATCTTTGAGGTTCCACACAAGCCTTACCTTACCCTTCTAGGGTGACCATGATCTGCATACCTCTCCTTCGGGAAATTCCAACCCCAATGTACATCCCTATATATATCCAATTCTAGAAAAAATGAAATAGAAATATGGTATAGGAATTACTATAGGAGGGGGTAATTCACCCTAGTACTATCCCATATTCTTCACTAGTGGTGGTGGTTTACAAAAAAAAAGAAGGTTCATGGAAATCGTATCCAGATTATCAAGAGCTCAACAAAATCACTGTTAAATATAAGTTTCCCATTCCAATCATTGATGATCTATTGGATGGGAAATTCAAAGGTTCTTGTCTATTCACCAAATTAGACCTCCGCCCGGCTATCACCAGATTTGGATGAAGGAGGCAAATATTCCGAAGACTACTTTCAGAAATCGTGGAGGAAGTATGAATTTTTTGGTCATGCCTTTTATCCTTTGCAATACCCCATCCACCTTTCAAAGTCTCATGAATAAATTATTGGAAACCTTACCTTTGAAGTTTGTCTTTGGTTTTCTTTGATGACATCTCATTTACAATCGCGCCTTAGGATAGCCACGCTGCCAATGTGGAAAAGAACCTTCCGCAGGGTTCGCGGAAACAGTACTTGTCAAAAGACAAATGTTCATTTGTGGATCATTGAAGTGAAATACCATTGGATTAATGAGGAGGGGGTGAATTAGTAATAGAGCAATTTAATCCTTTTTAACCATAAAATTCTGAAGTGTTATATCAATGTAGCATTATCGTCAAATAGTTGTAGAGTAAATAGACAATTAACAAATGAAAATCATACATACCACGATTACCGGTGTTTTTTCACGTGGAAACATAAAGTGGGAGAAAACCATAGAAATCTTTTTCTTATGCCTTTAAGAACTAAATTCATTGGAAGCACCAACTTCTTTTTTCCGGTTAGGCTGGAAGGCTCAATCCATTAGTTTCTCGGGCGCTGGCGAGGAAGCAACTCCCAATTCTGCGACAAGCCAGGAGGCTACAACCCCATGTTCTCCAGACTACAACCACCTGCCCTTGCCTCGTCCAACCGCCGGCGTAGAAGTGAGATGATGGAACCCTTTGTCCTGCCAGCGTGAGATATATTGTTTAATAGCTTGTACCAATCAGCACCGCACCAAAACAGCACAGCAATCCGAAACCCACCATACCGCCGACAACAGCGTCAACATGTACCATAAACTAGTACATAAACCATGCACCAACTTGGCTAAGCGTAGCATCAAAGTGCATCAACCATTGCACCAAATATGTATAATCGTGCATCAAATATGCATAAAATATGACTCATCAAGATGTACCAACATCATCAACTATACACCTCATGTAGGTGCCAACTCGTATTACTTGTCTCAACCATGTACTTAACATGTGCCTCAACCAAAATCCCTCATCAATTTCATCATCCAAATCTGATTTATAATAACTCTATAATAGACCTGATGTATATGATCACATGCCTGACCTTCCTTAACTTTAACAACAAAGGACTAGCATTTTTCGTAGGCTTTACTTTTAGTCTCACATGACTAATTTTGGATTAGTCAACAACTAACTTGAAATAATGATAAGTAATATTTACTTTTACGTAATTAATAAAGAGATTTGAAAATGAGTACACAATGTTGTTAGGTGTCTTTTATGCAATTCCTCAGGTTTCTACTTGGAACCTCTCAGAAAATGAGTTATAGCAAAATGGCATACCTTGTTGAATTGTGGCTTATTCTAAAGGTGAGCTTTTAGGGCGTACCTGCATGGAATATATTTTATTATGGATATGAAAATAATTTACACAAAATACTACAAGGGAATTTACTCTAACCAATACATTTGTTTGTATTGAATTTGGATATGTTGTGAAGATGTTATGACATTTTACCGAACACACATTTTAGGCTAGTTTTGGGACTAGCCACCGAATCCTATTTTCCGCGGAGTGTAACTCAAATATACAACGAACCACAAGCTAAAATTTCTATCAAGGCTACTTGGATATGACATCAGCGGAATCCACATGTTTTGTAAAAGTTTGAATCATTCTATAAAATTTTTATTGTGAAAATGAATTTGGATGACACGTAAAATAGCATGTAGGACATCATCAAAGGAATTTATCATCCCTTGATTTGACTTTCTTTACTTCACCTTCCCTTTGAAATTTTCCTTAGATATACTTTGGTTACTTTAGGTCCTTATATATATATTAAATGTTTTCAAGTGTAATTAAAAGGATAGACCCTTTCGTCCTATTTATACTTTTATGTAGCTTCCTCAGGGGTTACCTTCTAACCATCTTAAACCACTTTCCTTATTTTGGGGATAACCAACTTCTAACCACTTGTCCATAGTAATTTCTCCATTAACTTTATTATTTAAATAATTTCTTTTGTATCCACTTTGACTTATAGTACACTCATCCATTCAATTTATTATTTAAATAATTTCTTCTTTACAGCAGCACGGCTACTTTGACCTTTTGGGGCTTCTATATCACTCATAAGGGTTCTCCAACTACATGACCATAAATCTCTAACCATGAGGGTTATGTGGCCCGTTCCACCTACCATCGAAAATGACATGACATGTACTATCCATATAGAACAATATTATTCGTGTTCTTCTTTTCAACCACTTTAACTTCTTTGATACTTTGGGGCTTCTAGATGACTCATGAGGGTTCTCAACTTCACATGGACATAACTCTCTAACCGTGAGAGTTATGTGACATTCCACATACCACTTGAAAATGGCATGAAATTTACTATCCATCTAGAATATTCTTACCTTCAAATATATTAAATCTCATACCATTGCTCATATCAAACAAACTTGGGTCCATTACCCAAACCTTTCTTCCCATACCAGGAATTAGCTACCAGCACTTTCTTCAGGGGTTGACATCTATGAAAACCAAGCCAAATAATCAACAATCTCCCCTTTGGAATTGATGGAAACACTCGATGCAATACTGAAGGAGATCATATCAGATTCTTCCCACAGCTGACCATCCCTCCCCTAGAGACTATGCCTTTGTGCTCTTTCTCCCAGAGTTTACCTTTGCATCGATAAATCTCTCCCCTTGTCATCAATGACAAAGGTATATTTCATCTAGGGCTACTCCCCTTGACTGAAATATTCTGGCCCGATCTTAACTTGACAGACTGTCATTTTATGGTGCTTCCTCGATTAAATCTAAGACATATAAGATAAGCGATAAAAAATTCATTTAGAGTAGAAATTACTCTGAGTCTGGCGAAGATACTCGAGGATTCCTTAGGCGGTTTGTAAAGATGTTCACCACTTGTTATTTTGTGCCCATATATTCAACTAGGTAACCTTCTCGCAACTTGTTCCCCATGAGAAGTGATGATACTTCATTTGGAATGTTCTTCATCTTGGAGTTCATCAGCGGGTTTTTTGAGATCTTGATGGTTCTTGTATTATCATAGTAGATTGGAATGGGATCATCATACTCGGCCTGTATATCTACCAAAATTTGTTTCATCCAAAGAATTTGAATGCAACATCTGCTACTCCTGATATACCTTACCAGGTTGAATAAAGGAGATCGCGATGATTGTTTCTTGCTTAATAAAGATACTAAAACTCACCCAATTAGAATGTTGCTCCATTAGTGCTTTGTCGATCGTCAATGAAACCTTCCCAGTCTGCATTTGTGTAGGCCATAATTGATAGATGTTTTCCTTTTGGATACCATAATCCAAACTCTTACGTTTCCTTTAAGATATTTGAAAATCCTCTTCGCTTCTAATGCAGATAATGATTCCTTTGGTGTTGCTTGAAATGGGTGCCACATGTCCAACTACACGCATTACAGCTGGTTTGGATGTTGTCACATATAGTAAGATACCAATCATTGACTGTATTTCCTCTAGATGCGTATCTTTGAATCATCATCTTTTCTCAAACTTGGTTTGTAATCTTCCATTCGAACCTCTTTAGCATTTCTATGATATACTTAGTTTGAAATAAAAATTCCTTGGTTAATTTAACATATCTGAAAGAGACCAGAAGAGGATAGTTCTCAAGTATTAATTTCAAATTCATTTGCATATCTTTTGAAAATTTCTAACCTTTTGTCATAGATTATTTCAAAAGAAATAATATCATCAACATAGCTTCATTAATAATTACTATATTGGAGTTACCTTGATGTAGGGTTTCTATCACTTCCTTTTATGAACCCTTCATACTATAGATATTTATCTAGTCCTAGGTACCATGCTCTAAGAGCCTATTTTAGACCAATACAAGGCCTTCAATTTTCACACGTATTGTCGCATTCTCTGACAACTAGAATCGTTCTATTTGTTTGATGTAGACTTCTTCTTCAATTTCCCCATTCAAAAGAGTTGATTTCACATCCATCGATTACACTTCCCAATATTCTTGGAGCATGCATAAGCTAAAAACAATCAGTTTGCTTCAATTAAGCAACTAGGGAAATTGTCTCTTCAAAGTCAATTACTTCCTTCAACTTGTCCGTATCCTTTACATACCAATATAGCTTTGTTCACGGTAACCTACCATCTTCATTCAATTTATTTATGAAAACCCACTTTTGCCAATGCATTCTTATTCTTTGGTCTTGGAACCAATTCCCGAGTGTCATTCTTATCTATTTGATCCAATTCTTCATCCGTGGCCTTATTTCAAAATTCATCCTTAGCCTCTTCAAAATTTTGGTTCAATGCGGTAGATGAAGTGTTAGATATTATTTGTTACGGTGAGCAGTTCTTCTTCTAGTCTCAACTCTTCATCTTTGTTTTTGATGTCGGTCACGAGGATGATTCTTTTTGTGATGCGTTTGGGTGTATTTGGAAGCACTTGCTGAAATTTCTCTTCTACTTATGTATTATCTTATCCATATGTCTCTTCTATTTCTTCTTCATATTTTCTTCTTCTTCATAAATTTGTTCTGATTCATTTTCTTCTTCCTTTGATTTTAGTATGCATGTTTCATCAATTGTTGATGATTCTTTCCACAACTTTGTTCAATCTCCTTATTGTAACTTGCTTGTATGCTTTCCTTGTACTTGAGTAACCAACAAATTTTCCTTTGTCCCTAGAGTCAAGCTTTCCCATTCCACCATCTTCTCTTTTGATTAGCATTTTAGCTGCAAATTCTAAAGTGCTTCACATTTCTTGGTCTTCCTTTCCATGGCTTGTGGGAGTTCTATCATTGTTGTTCTAAGCATTACTTTGTTTTGAAGATGGCGAAATGTTATGCCTTAGCGCATATGTCCAAAAATATCTATCAATTGGAATCCTTAGCATTGTTTGAGCCATTTCTGTGTAATTAACATCCATAATGGTCATTTGTCTCACGAACCACTCTTTAAACTAATCTATGAATCTATGCTCTAGATCCATTGTCATATATCTATCCAAACCAAGTGTTCTTAAAAATCCATGTTTGTCCTCTTGTCCAATTCTACTACACAATGTCCATAATGTTGACCCATTTATTACTATACTATCATGGAGTCTTCACTACTACAACTATCCAAAGAATTGCTACATGCTTGACTTCTATGGATCTATCTACTCAAACTATGCAAGTGTCACCGAGGAAGGATGGTTCTTTGGTCTATCACAACTATCACATGGAATCCCCACATCTAATATTCATGTTACATGGGAGTCTCTAAGTCAAATGGGTCAGAAACAATTTTTACTTTCGATGTGTATTCATCATCATCATCATTGGTAGATTCATCATCTCTCGAGCTCTAACTTCCTTCTTTCTATCTGTGGATTCATCTTTCCCTTTACAATGCACGAAAGTACAATCTCTTGAACTTGTTCCTTATTTACATGTCCTTACTTTTCTTCGGTTATTTTCCAAACATTTATGTATCTAACATCTTTCTACGTAGAATTTTATTCATCTCGTTTATTACCAATATTGTGATCTCTGGGACTTGGTATTTTTTCACACGTTAGCCCGTGTTTTCTTATCCATACTTTCTTATGTCGATATTGGTGTTCTCTTTCATGGAAATTATCGATCATGATTTTACAATCACTAGATATGTTTCCATAGTTATTACATTGTAACATTCAATGTTACATGGGGCCACATAGACATTTCTTTCTTGAACATTTTTATAATCCCTGTCTGCAATACTTATGTCCAAAATTGGTACAATAAAAAATCACCATGGAATAAATTTAAGAAATACACTTGGGGTGAATGATCTTCTTTTGGTGTAGTCATACGAATTTGCTTTATGGCGATCATGATCATGCTTGAAGCTTCTTTGTGGCTTGAACGGATCGTCTTCTTGATATGTATCTTTAATAGTTTTCTTAGATTCTTGTTGACCATGATTCCTTTCTTTGAGTATTTACGCATAACTCTTTCTATTTTCTTCATTCTTCTTTTCTAGCAACCTAGGTGCTTCTTTTCATTCTCTATAATGATGTGGATGTTTTACGTCTCTTCAATGTTCTTGTTGAGCTTGGCGATTTCACTTCTCAATGTGATGGCTTCTTCTTCAAGATTCTCAACCTCTTCTTATTTTCTTCATTATAAAACTTCATGACTTCTTACATTCTTTTAAACTTCTTCAAGATGGATTTTAATGTGACTATTCTTCTTGAAGTCCTTTCTCTTCTTGACCAAACCTACCTCAAGTTGGTTTAGATTGTTAGTTATTTACTTAATATGATCACATTTTATATATTTTCTCTCATTTCGTTTCTTCATACATTGTTTGTTATATTTGGCTTTCAAATACTTCTTTTGATCTTTAAGATTTTATTCAATCTTTCTGGCTTGTTATAGATGAGTTATTAATTTCTTGATGACCCATTCAGATTCTTCAAAAATGCGAGCACTTTCCTTTTGTTTCATCAATTCTTTCTTGAGAGTAGCTTGTTTTTCTTCTCTTTCTTTTCTTAGTCCATCTAAAACAGCGATCAATTCTTCTTCATAATTGTCTTCTTTTTTCAAATACTTTTTCTATGTCATTTCCTTCCTTGGCATTTCTATTTCCAAGATGTCCACATTTTCACAATTAAGAAAAACAACATACCTCTATCGATTATGTACTCTTCGTCACTTGAATCTATTTGACATACATTGAGCGTGTTCTTCTTGATCTGTACACGCATCTTCTTTATCACTTTGAATCTGTGATGGGTGAGAATATATATCATGTAACTTATCCCAAATTTCTTTGGCTAGGAACATTTACCAACCTTTTTCTCTAACTAGATTAGGTAATCCTTCGGATGAAATCCATTTGCTATTTTTTTTATTCTTCTTCAATTCCTTCTTGGTTGTAGTCGTCTTTTCCCTTTTTGAACTATCATATGCTTTAGCAGTGATGAATATAATACTCATGTTCTGTAAAATACTTTCTTCCTTCCCTCCATAGATCATACTTTAAACCATTATGACCATTCGTAATTGTTACTCCATTCTTGGAATAATCCATGATCTTCTTCCGATGGTTAAAATTGTTTCACGAAGGGAGACACCTTTGATACCAATTGTTGGATTCTTGAGAGTGGGTGAATCAGTAATAGAGAAATTTAATCATTTTTAACCATAAAATAGGAGTGTTATATCAATGTAGAATTATCATCCAATAGTTAATTAAATAAACAATAAAAAATGAGCAATCCTTACACATACCTTAGTACACCGGTGTTTTTTACGTGGGGAACTAAAAGTGGGAGAAATACACACGGTTTTATTATATTTCTTTAAGAATCAAATTCAATGGAAGCACTAAATTCCTTTGTTCTAGCTTCCTAGCTAGAAGGAGGCTCAACCCTCTAGTTTCTCAGAAGGCTACAACTTAGAGCTCCAACTCCCCAATTATCTAGCTACAACAGAAGGAGGCTACAAACCCATAAGTTCTCAGGATACAACCCGGAGAATTGGCTATAACCACCTCCTTGCCATTTGCCATGGCCGGTAGAAGTGGGAATAGAGGGAACCTTTGTCCACCCACTATCCAGCGTAGAGGATTATCGCATTTGTAAACGTGTACCGATAAACTGCCGCAAACAACTTTGTAATCAACTTTGTACTATAAATAGAGATTGCATCAACCAGCGCAATGCGACACCCTCAACCTATACCTTCAATGAATGCATCAACCATGCACTAAATATGTACCAATAGTCCATCAAAATGCCACATAAACTATGAATCATCAAAATGTACCAACATCATCAACTACACACCTCATGTATGTACCAGCTCATCAACTACTTGTCTAAACCATGTACTAACTTGTGTACCTCAACCAAAATCCCTCATCAATTTCATCATCCAAATCTGATTGTAACTATGTAATGGACACGGTGTATATTATCACATACCTAAACCTTCCAGAACTTTAACAACAAGAGACTAGCATTTCATCAAACTTTACTTTAGTCTCCACATGACTAATTTTGGATTAGTTAACAACTAACTTGAAATAATCATATCTATGTTTGTAATGAATAAATATATGAAATTGGTACACAATGTTTATTCATTGTTAAGCCTAATATTGGCTCATTACCCCTTAATTGGGGCATATTAGATTAGTAATGCTATTTTATTTATGTCCGACTCTAGGCCATTAGTTGTAATTTAGATTAGTAATGTTATTTTAGTATAGGCTTTAGGCATTTATTTGTAATTATACCTCTAGTCTCTTATATATACCGGAGACATTTTCATTTTGAATCATCTTGTGCCCAAAGACATTTAGAATTGGGGTAAAGGAGGTTCCCCTCGAAGAGCTTATTATCCTAAAATTATCTCTCTCTTTTCCAAGGCGTTGAGTACTTTTCACGAGGGTTTTCTATGCTATATTATTGAGTTTGGTTCTTAACATATGGTGCTGATCAAGGTCTTGGGGTTTATTTGCTACATCTGAGACTTACTGATGGAATTTTACTATAACTTTTTTTCTACAACGTTTAGGAAGGAACGGCTTGGAGGGTATTTATAAGATGGATCAAGGTACGTTTTGTTCAAAATTTAGCTCCACGAAGCCTTATAATTTTTAGAGTTACAGCCTGTACAAGATAGGGGGTTGGAATCATCCTGAAATGAGTCTTTGCGAAATTTTATCTATAAAAGAAATTTCATAACGATTTCGGACTAACCTATAGCGGCCATTTTACAAAAAGTGGTTTTTATCACGTGGTTAAAAATTTATCTTCTTTTCAAGGCGTTGAGTACTTTTCCTGAGGTTTTTCTATGCTATATTGAAGTTTGGTTCTTAACATATGGTATCAGAGCTCAAGGTCTTGGGGTTTCGCTGCTACATCTGAGACACCGTGGAATTTTTACTATAACTTTTTTTCTACAACGTTTCAGAAGGAACGGCTTGGAGGGTATTTATAAGATGGATCAAGGTACGTTTTGTTCAAAATTTAGCTCCTGAAGCCTTATAATTTTTGCGATATAGCCTGTACAAGATAGGGTTCTGGAATCATCCTGAAATGAGTCTTTGCAGTATTTTCGCTATAAAAAAATTTCTGTAACGTTTCAGACCCTAACCTATGGCGGCCATTTACAAAAATTAGTTTTTTATCTGTGGTAAAAATTTTAGCTTCTGGTTCATCATAAATTTGTATATACACCTTGTATAAGATAGGGTATCTGACTAGTCCTATTGGCTAGTCTCAAGAAGGTGTTCCAGGTAAAACAATCATAACTTCTTCCTAGAGTATCCAAATTGGGTGGGAC
>SNQJ01S0179307.1:19563-31866 GCA_010110895.2 Picea sitchensis | reverse complement strand
ACACATATTAATTTATTAATTAATTATTATATGACAAAATTATTAAAATACGGAAATACAATGTTTTTTAATTATATTTGAAATAAAATAAATTATTTTACATTATGTAACACTAGTATATTAAAATGATAAATTTATTAATATATAAAATTATCAACACATAATGCGTCTATTGGTCCATTAACAATTATGAAGTGTACAATATAACATACACTAATATATTAATTACGTAAAAAATATTATGACAGGTAAGCATAACATATTTTTAAAATACTAATATATTAAATAATTAACAATTATGAAATGTAGACTATAACTTACATTAATTTATCCATCTATTAATTTAAAATACTAATATATTAAATGATTAACAATTATGAAATGTAGACTATAACTTACATTAATTTATCCATCTATTAATTACGCATTGTACGCATTGTAGTGCAAACGTTATTATGACTTGTTTATTAACCGTTATAAATATGTCAATATCACACAAATGCGTTCGACTATAATACATGGGTCCATATCCCATTATTTATTAAGTGTATTGCAAAAATTATTAGGACATTGAAATGTAATATGTTTCCGAAACCAAATTTAAAATAAAAAGATGTTAAATATAATATATCAATAACACTAATATATTACAAATGATGAATTTAGTGATATGCACGATATATAAATGTATTTATAGGATATATAAAGTTAATGTGGATCTTGAGGATGGGGGATCTGCAGTTTTAGTTTTCCTCTTCCGTAGGCTTGAGCTCACATCTTTTTCTTTTTGGTAATGAACAACATGTGGTTGGAGGTGGTTTAGCGAACTTTCTCCAGTGATTAGGCTTGCTTGCGGTGTTCTTCTTGTTAAATATGGCGATTTACGATGATGAGGTGGATTATTCTTCGAACCCTTATGAATTGTTGGTTTAGGAGCATCCAATTGTCAGCTCCCCCCCTTTTTCTTTCTTGGATTCGTCTCTGTCGAAGGTGCATCGGTCTAGGGTTTCTCCTCAAGTTTCTCATTTTCCCCATGTCTCCGAAGTTGTTGTTGAGGGCTTTGTTTTTGGTTCGATGTTCGAGCCTTTGCCTTCTAGGGATTCTGCCCTAGGTTTTGTTCACTCCCAATTCCTGGTTCTTTTTTCTCCGCTACACTCTGTTTTCGTTGGGGCTTGCTCATTCTCGAGGGTTTTTCCTTTATTATATTTGCAACACCCTTGTCTTCGTCGCCTTCGGCTCAGGTTTCTTGGATCTTTCTAGATCCCTCCTTGTCAAGCTCCCTTTTGGGAGTACTATCAGTACTGGTTCAAAGGCCCAAGGGCTTTCAAGGTCTGGATCAGACTGCTTAGGTTCAAAGATCTGGAAGTTTCCAGGTATTGGACTCAAAATTTCTTGCTTCTTGTCTTTATTCTGATATAGGGTCAGGCTCACCCACATATCAAGGTTCATTGCCACACTCGGAAGGTTATATTGCTCCAAACTCTCCCCCTCGAATCTAAATGGCTGGGATGGTGTATTTGAGGGGATCACAGGGGCTACGACTCCCTTGATTCATCAATCTCATGTGGAAAATGTCTCTGGTTCAAAGTGTTGAAAGAGAAATAAATGTGTGGTGGCTTCTAGAGAGGTTATGAATCTTGTTTTAGGGGAAGATCTATCCATAGTTGAAGTTGTTGAAATGACAGACAAAACCATTTTGTGGAAAGCTTATGGACGACATTTCTGTGAGAAAAAACTAAAGGAATGGGAGGTTTCCTCTTGGGGCTCAGTTTTTAACCCCGCTCTGAAGATCAGTCCTCTCTCTAGGGGGTGGTTTATGATTAAATTTGCGGAGGTCACTCAGGATGACTCAATCCTTCAGAAGGGTTGGTCTATTGACTCTTCTCTGTTTCTCTTAAAGTGGTGGGATCCTACATTCGATGCCTCAAGCGAAAGACTGGACCCTATTCCTATTTGGCTTCAGTGGTTCATTCTTCCACCCCATTTGTGGTCAATAAAATGCTTCTAGGCTATCGACAATGTGTTGGGACTTTTCTTAGATGCAGATATGTCATTTTTGGAGCCTAGGGAGATGTCGATGGCCTGTATTCTTGTCTCACTAAATATTTGGGAGGGCTTGAGGAAATAATTAAATATTACAGACATGAGTCGATCTCGGGTCCATATTCTGGATTATGAAGGTGTGCCTTTCTACTGCCATCGTTGTCATGAGCATGGTCACATTGCCAAAAACTGTTCCTTTCCTTTTTCACAGCTGTTCTGAAAACCCCACTCTCTCTGGGGCCAGGAAGTGTCAGGGTTCGCAGGCTAGTGCGGGTCTCAACACACTCTTCAATTATCAATGCCTACAAGCCATGCATACTAGTCGTCAAATTATAAAAGGTGAATTACATTATAAATTAGAAGAATGTTTGGAAAAAGCAGGTTGTGTTGGCCCTACACTCACTGGTATAGNACACATATTAATTTATTAATTAATTATTATATGACAAAATTATTAAAATACGGAAATACAATGTTTTTTAATTATATTTGAAATAAAATAAATTATTTTACATTATGTAACACTAGTATATTAAAATGATAAATTTATTAATATATAAAATTATCAACACATAATGCGTCTATTGGTCCATTAACAATTATGAAGTGTACAATATAACATACACTAATATATTAATTACGTAAAAAATATTATGACAGGTAAGCATAACATATTTTTAAAATACTAATATATTAAATAATTAACAATTATGAAATGTAGACTATAACTTACATTAATTTATCCATCTATTAATTTAAAATACTAATATATTAAATGATTAACAATTATGAAATGTAGACTATAACTTACATTAATTTATCCATCTATTAATTACGCATTGTACGCATTGTAGTGCAAACGTTATTATGACTTGTTTATTAACCGTTATAAATATGTCAATATCACACAAATGCGTTCGACTATAATACATGGGTCCATATCCCATTATTTATTAAGTGTATTGCAAAAATTATTAGGACATTGAAATGTAATATGTTTCCGAAACCAAATTTAAAATAAAAAGATGTTAAATATAATATATCAATAACACTAATATATTACAAATGATGAATTTAGTGATATGCACGATATATACATGTATTTATAGGATATATAAAGTTAATGTGGATCTTGAGGATGGGGGAATCTGCAGTTTTAGTTTTCCTCTTTCGTAGGCTTGAGCTCACATCTTTTTCTTTTTGGTAACGAACAACATGTGGTTGGAGGTGGTTTAGCGAACTTTCTCCAGTGATTAGGCTTGCTTGCGGTGTTCTTCTTGTTAAATATGGCGATCTACGATGATGAGGTAGATTATTCTTCGAACCCTTATGAACTGTTGGTTTAGGAGCATCCAATTGTCAGCTCCCCCCCTTTTTCTTTCTTGGATTCGTCTCTGTCGAAGGTGCATCGGTCTAGGGTTTCTCCTCAAGTTTCTCATTTTCCCCATGTCTCTGAAGTTGTTGTTGAGGGCTTTGTTTTTGGTTCGATGTTCGAGCCTTTGCCTTCTAGGGATTCTGCCCTAGGTTTTGTTCACTCCCAATTCCTGGTTCTTTTTTCTTCGCTACACTCTGGTTTCGTTGGGGCTTGCTCATTCTCGAGGGTTTTTCCTTTATTATATTTGCAACACCCTTGTCTTCGTCGCCTTCGGCTCAGGTATCTTGGATCTTTCTGGATCCCTCCTTGCCAAGCTCCCTTTTGGGAGTACTGCCAGTACTGGTTCAAAGGCCCAAGGGCTTTCAAGGTCTGGATCAGACTGCTTAGGTTCAAAGATCTAGAAGTTTCCAGGTATTGGACTCAAAATTTCTTGCTTCTTGTCTTTATTCTGATATAGGGTCAGGCTCACCCACATATCAAGGTTCATTGCCACACTCAGAAGGTTTTATTGCTCCAAACTCCCCCCCTCGAATCTAAATGGCTGGGATGGTGTATTTGAGTGGATCACAGGGGCTACGACTCCCTTGATTCATCAATCTCATGTGGAAAATGTCTCTAGTTCAAAGTGTTGAAAGAGAAATAAATGTGTGTTGGCTTCTAGAGAGGTTATGAATCTCGTTTTAGGGAAAGATCTATCCATAGTTGAAGTTGTTGAAATGACAGACAAAACCGTTTTGTGGAAAGCTTATGGACGACATTTCTGTGAGAAAAAACTAAAGGAATGGGAGGTTTCCTCTTGGGGCTCAGTTTTTAACCCCGCTCTGAAGATCAGTCCTCTCTCTAGGGCGTGGTTTATGATTAAATTTGCAGAGGTCACTCAGGATGACTCAATCCTTCAGAAGGGTTGGTCTATTGACTCTTCTCTGTTTCTCTTAAAGTGGTGGGATCCTACATTCGATGCCTCAAGCGAAAGACTGGACCCTATTCCTATCTGGCTTCAGTTGTTCATTCTTCCACCCCATTTGTGGTCAATAAAATGCTTCTAGGCTATCGACAATGTGTTGGGACTTTTTTTAGATGCAAATATGTCATTTTTGGAGCTTAGGGAGATGTCGATGGCCTGTATTCTTGTCTCACTAAATATTTGGGAGGGCTTGAGGAAATAATTAAATATTATAGACATGAGTCGATCTCGGGTCCATATTCTGGATTATGAAGGTGTGCCTTTCTACTGCCATCGTTGTCATGAGCATGGTCACATTGCCAAAAACTGTTCCTTTCCTTTTTCACAGCTGTTCTGAAAACCCCACTCTCTCTGGGGCCAGGAAGTGTCAGGGTTCGCAGTCTAGTGCGGGTCTCAACACACTCTTCTCTTCTTCGGGTACCTCTAGCTCGGGAGGTCATGTTTTTTTGAATTCTCCATAGGAATCAGATGGGAGGGCTCCAATTGCCTCACCAAATGCCTTAGCTTTGACATTGCACTCGGGTTCTGGATTGGCTCCTTCCACATCTCTGGGATTTGACCCTCTCCATCCTTTTGGGTCTCTCCTAGGTATGGGTCTTTCTATTCCCCTTCCTATTAATGGTTTGATTCATGATTTTAATTTTATCATTGTGGATTGTGCTCCTTCTCTCCATGATCTCTCCTTTCCTATGGCACAATAGATTGTCCCCCCTCTTCCCTCATCTTCCTTTCCTCCCATTGCTTCCTACTCACTCCTCCCCGTGTCCCCCCTGGCTCTCCATCCTCACGGTCCTCTATTGGGATTTCTGCTAATGACTCTGAGGATAGGGACAATCGATTTCAATTTTGGAATCGGTTGGTCTTAGATACCTCGACGATGGCTATGGATTTGACACTAACCCTAACTCTTATATCTCAAAGAAGGGATGTGGTCGTCTCTCCCATATCTCAAAGTCTCAAAATCGAGGTCTTCTCGACATGGCCTCAAGCAGGAAACGATCAATTCTTGGGGCACTTAGAGCAGTGAACTCCCCCGTTGGTGTTCCCCCATGGTCTTTCTCTCCTTTAATTGCAGGGGTCTGGAAAGCCCCTAGAAGAAATCATCCTTTAAGTGGATGGTATCTCTTTAGCAGCCTGATGTTATTCTTCTTCAAGAAATAATGGCAGATTTGGTGGTGGTGACTGAAGTTTTAGAATCGATGCTCCCTGGTTGGAAATTTATGGGCATTGATGCAAATGGTCAATCGGGGGGTCTGTCGATTGGGGGTCACTCCCATCATGTTAAAATTTTAAATCCATGGGCCTTGACTTCGTGCTTTGGTGTAGACATTTTGGTGGAATGGATGGGCTTGGAATTCAGGATTCTTATTGTGTATGGTCCCTATGTTGAAAGGGTCCCTTTCTGGGACTGTCTTCTCAATCTCAATCTACTCAAAGATGATAACCTAATTCTAGGAGGGGACCTAAATTTCTCTCTGGGGGAAGCTGAATTTTGGGGTCCGAATGCCCACCCTGACCTTCAATATGAACATTTCAATTATCTTCTCTCAACAAATGGTCTCCTGGATATTGCCTCGTAGAAGCTTCTCCCTACTTGGAGGAATATGAGGTCAGGGGATGCCTGTGTGGAAAAAAGGTTATATCGTCTCCTGGTCTTTGATAAGCCGATGGAGCTTCCTCTTCAATTTCGTCAATGGGTCGGCTGTGGAGGTGAATCAAACTACTCGTCGTTTTTCTAGAAATCGAAGGGGGACCAAAAAATCTAACATCCCCTTTCAAATTCAATGCAACCTGGTTATCAGATGAGTCTTTATTGAACCTAGTTAAGGAAAATTGGGTTGGATATGATGTTGTCAATGGACAATCTACTGCAGTACAATTTGCAGCAAATCTAAATAGAATCAAGCAATTGGTGATCACTTGGGCCCATGAGAAGAGGAAAAATGATGAGGAATCTCTTAGACTAATTGAAGCTCAACTTTAACAAATCCACCAAATGGCAGATGATGCTTTTTCTTTGGCATCCTCCAAGGATGAGTTAAAGGCTCTGGAGGCTCATAAGAGTCAATTGCTCGTCGATCAGGAGGTTGCTTGGAGGCTGAAGAGTAGGGATATCTAGCTTGACAAAGGGGATGAGAATACAAAATTCTTTCAATCTTATGCAAAAGGATCGAAAGCTTCAAATGCCATCTGGAAACTAAAGGATCATGAGGGCCATGAAGTTTCCAGTTTTGAGGGTCTCTCCCATATGGGAAAAAATCACTTCCAATCCCTTTTCAAGGCCGAGTCGAGAGTCAATATTGCTGATATTGTTCGTTTAACGCTATTCTTCCCCATATTTGTGGATGAGTATGGAAATAGAGATTTATTTGTTAAAGTAACAAAAGCTGAGCTACAAGAAAGCCTTCATAGTCTCTAGAAAGATAAGAGCTCGGGGCCGGATGCGTGGCCAGTTGAATTCTATTTGGGTTTCTATGAGCTTATTGGTGCTAACCTCCTGAAAGTTGTAGAGGAGTATAGAATAAATGGGAGAATTCATTCCCCTTTCAACTCAACTTTTATTGCGATCATTCCAAAATCGAATGATCCTCAATATTTTGACAAGTTCAAGCCTATTTCTCTATGTAACTGCATCTATAAAATTGTGGAAAAAATAACCGCTCGACGATTAAAACCATTTTTATCAGACTCCATTTCTAAAGAACAGTTTGGATTTTTGGAAGGTTGTCATATTCATGAAGCCATAGGGGTGGCCCAGGAGGGTCTTCATAGCCTTAAATCCTTTAGATCCCAAGGCGCAATTCTAAAGATTGATCTATCAAAAGCATATGACCATGTCAACTGGTCCTTCATTCAACTTTTTTTCACTCATTTAGGAATCGAGGTCCCTTTCATCAAATGGGTGATGGCCTGCATATCATCAGTCTCTTTTTCAGTTCTTATTAATGGTGTAGCCTCACCCTTCTTCTCTTTAGAAAGGGGTCTTAGACAAGGATGCCCTCTCTCACCCCTTATTTTCCTATTGGTGGTAGAGGGCTTAAGCAGAGCCATTGGGTCGGTTGTCCGAGATGGGGAATTTCATGGCATCCAGATCGCATGGGGCCTTTAAATCACTCATTTTCTCTTTGTCGATGATGTGATTAATTTATGCAATGGTCGGCCTAGAGATGTGGAGAAGTTAGCTGAAACAATTACTCTCTTTCGTTCTGCCACAAGAATGATAATTAATCCTCAAAAATCTACCCTTACCTTCACTGGTTTAAAATCTGAAGGTATTGAATCTTATCAAGCTCTATTTCCTTTCTCGGTTCAGGATTTCTATGAAGGAATTAAATATTTGGGCTTCCAGTTAAATCCCAACTACTATCGAAAAGAAGATTGGAGATGGATTCTGGCCAAACTAGAAAAGAGGCTAAATTATGTAGTTTCATGTGGCTTTCTTGGGATGGAAGATTAACCCTGGAAAAATCAGTGTTGGAAGCCATCCCTATTTACTAGATGTTTCTTGCTTTGGTTCCAAAGGGAATCTTAGAAAAGGCCAGGTGTATTTGTTTTAGATTCATTTGGTCAGGGTCTCAAGAACAATATACTATGCGATGGTCAAAATGGGAGCATCTTGCTCTGCCAAAATCTTTGGGTCGATGGGGTTTAAAAAATATTTTCTTATTTTCTAAAGCTTTGGCTGCTAAATTAAGATGGCGTCTCCTGTCGACTGACAGCCTATGGACCACCGTGGTGAAGCACACATTCATCCTTCCAGATACTATGGAATAATGGATTCATAGACCAGTCAAGTCTCATTCAAATTTCTCTATTATTTGTAAAGTTGTGGTTTCTTCCTTCCTAGTGGTGGGCGATGGTTTGTCCTGGAGAGTTGGTAGAGGTAACCAGGTTCGTGTTGGGGACGATCCCTGGCCAAGGAGTGGAATTTCACATATTCTTCCAGATGATCTTTTAGCACGTATTCATAATCAAGATATTTGATTTCTTCATCAAGCCTTGGATTTGGTAATAACTTCCTGGTGGCATCAAGGGTGGAGGAGCTCTACCTCACTGGGACTAGAAGACAATCTTGCCATTCTTTGGGATAATTTTATATCTTCTCTTAGGGCTGGTCATATTAGGCCTACTGATAGAGAGGATGAACTAGTCTGGAAAAAGGGTCTGTATGGGTTTTACACACCCAAACTGGGTTATATTTATCTTAATGTAGCTCTTCTTCATAGGGAACCATGTTGGTGGTGGAGCGGGTTATGGAAGCTAAAATGTTCTCAGAAGGACAACATTTTCATGTGGTCTGCTATAAATAATAAGGTCCCTACCTGGAATAACATGTGGAAGAGGAAGTGTGTTGGGTTGGGCTGGTGCCCCCTATGTAAAGCATACAACGAATCTATTTTTCATCTTCTTATATCCTACCCTTTTACTCTGAGAGTTTGGAAATAAGCCTTGACCCTTCTAAATTAGCATGTGTTTTGGAGGGCCCTTCTTTGGAACAAGATTGTATGGACTGGCTTCAGGCCGGTCCACAAGAAAATAATTCTTTACCTTTAATTGTTTGTTGGGGCATCTGGCTGGATCGTATCTCTATCATTTTCAAGGATAAACCCACTCTTCCAGATCTCATTGCTTCATAGGGCCTCTCGATTTGATCTCATTTTCCTCAGGAAAAAGACATTCCTTCTATCCATGTTATCCAGCTTGAATGATCTGGATTTAGGAGTGGAACAGAATGAATAACATATTGAATAAAATAACATAGAGATACAAAGAACAACAATAGATATCTAATGAACAATATCTTCTATTGAATGAATAAAATATGATGAAACTGTAAAACATCATAATTGAAAAAAACTTTCTCAAATGGTGGTAGTTATCTCTAAGAAGAGATGTGGCTGCTATGTGCATTCGTCTAAGATGAATGATTGCAATGAGTTTCCAGAGGCCTTTTTAACATTACTCATGAATTCCAAAACCCTATACATCCAAAAAATTAACCCTAGAAGATGAAACACCAAAAGTTATGTGGGCCTCGATGGGTAAGCTGGTACCTCAAATTTTGGGGGCGTGATAGCCCATTGGAAAGGTGTTTTAGAGAACTACACACTATGCCATCAAACTCTGACTTCGTCTATAGTTTGACTGTGGAAAGCCAAAAAAAACATTGTTTAGGGCCCCAAAACGGACCTAGAAGTACATAAAGATGTACTGACACGAAAACTTCCAAAATAAGACAGTTGGATTAGGTGGGAGACCACCAATCGCCACCTCGAAGCTATGTAGGGATTTAGACAGCCCCGAAAGTGTAGAACCCATAATTACAAAGAATTATAGAAGAATGTACTGAACTAAAAATTGTCAAGATGAGACAGTTGGAATAGGTGGGTGGCTACCAATATCCACATGGATCAGTCCTCCCCCCTTAGGAAGCAATGGTATCCATTGCATTGAGTGCCCCCATCAGGTGAGGAAATTTATGTTGAATTTGGCCCTAGGTGAGCCACTTTCCTTGGTGTAGGAGCTTCCCTACCCTGACAACTCAATAAAGCCGGATCCTTTGTTGGTGAGTTCCCTTGACCTATGTGTCCACTATATGATCAATGGATGCTTGTTCCATGCAGTCATGGTTGAGCTCTATTGGTTTCAACTATTCTGCAATCTTCGAGGTGTCCAATAATGGTGGAAAATATGGCCAGAGAAGGTCCACATTGAACATTGGGTGCAAGCTAAGGAAGGGGGGAGTGTTGAGCTCAAAACCATTGTTACCCACATCCTTGGTGATAGTGTAAGGCACACAACGAAGTGGAAAGAGCTTATGATGGGACCTTGTAAGGCCTTATTTCTACAAATGTAACCAGACCTTGTCTCCCACCTAAAACTTGTATGGTACCCAATGTTGATCATGGCGCTGCCCTTACTTAGCATTGGCTTTCTACAAAATCTCATGGACCTGTTGGCAAATGTGTTGAATCCGCTCAATGAATCTGGTGGCTTTGTCGGCCTCAGACTAAACATGGGAAGATTCTATCTGTGTGGTTTCAAGAGGTAGTGCAACATCAATGCGACCCAAGGGTTGGAATCCCAGCCCCACCTGAAATGTGCTATGGTCAGTGGAGCTATGGAGAGCCATGTTGTAGTTTGTTGAACATAGGGAATACTCTCATCCCGTGTACACAAATGGTTATATTTATACATGCACAGGATGTGCACAATCATATGATTGACGACCTATGTTTGGCCATTTGTTTGAGGGTTGAGGGCAGTGGATTTAGTGAGCTTGGTGTCCAACAGTGACCAGAGAATTGACCAAAATGTGTTGAGGAACCTGTTGTCCTGATCGGATATGATGGTATGTGTTATCCCAAAATGGACCCACACTTGTTCGAAGAAGAGCTTGGTAGTATCTATTGTTGTGATGCTCTTCTTGCAGGCTACGAGAATGGACATCTTTGAAAACTGATCAACCACCACAAATATACAATCGTTTCAATGCTTGGTGGAAAGACGACCAAACATGTAATCCATCGAGATGGATTACCAAGGCCTCCCGGGAGTAGGAAGAGGAATGTATAAGCCTTGCTTATTTATGGTTGGGTTGGAAATGGAACAGGAAGTGCAAGTTCTGATATACTTGTTGACATCTTGTCAAAGTTTTAGCCAATAATTTTTTTTATGTAGAATGACCACAGTTTCCTCCAAGCCAAAATGTCCTTCCATCTGAGTGTCCTGAGCCTCCCAAATTAGCTTTTCACGCTCAATTGCAGGAACATAGAGGTGGTCTAGATGGCATAACAGTCCATCATGAATGTGAAAATCGATGACATTTGTGCATCTACCAAAGAGATGATAGGTGGGGGAAAAGTCAAGATCTCACTGATAAAGTTGGGTCCACTCAGATGCCTCATGCCCACAGGAATGGATCATGGTGGTGAGTGCAGCCACAAGAAGTCGATTGAGGCAGTCAGTGACATGATTTGTGCTCCCTATATTATACTTGATGTTGAGATGGAACAACTGCATGTATGTGGACCACTTTTGATGGCAGCCGTTTTATAACTTCCCCTGTGTCTGTATGAACTGCAAAGGATTGTGATCAATGTGGATTATTTTTTCCTTTCCTAGACTGTAATGTTTCCATTGATGAAAGGCTTATACAATGGAATACATTTCCTTGTCATAGGTGGGGTATTTCTGGACGGTATCTGAGAGAATCTTACTATGGTATGCTACTGGATGACCGTGCTGAGTGAGAACTATGCCTACAAAATATCCAGATGCATCAGTCTCAATCTCAAACGATTGTTGCATATCAGGTAAGGAGAGTACTGGAGATGAGAACAAGCGATGCTTCAGATAATCAAATGTTCATTTTTGTGTCATCCCCCATGCGAAATTTTCCCTGCCACCTCCCTTGGTCACTTGACTGAGAGCCCATGCAATATGGGACAATCCCAACATGAACCGTTGGTGGAAGTTGGCAAGTCCCAAGAAGCTCCAAAGCTTGGTCAGTGTGGTCGGGGATGGCTAGTGGCGGATGACTTGGATCTTAGTTGGATCCACATGCACCCCATGCTCATCAACAATGTATCCCAAATATCAAACCCTATTCATGCCAAAGGAGCATTTTTCCAAGTTGGAATATAGCTTGTGCTATTGCATAGTGCTCAAAACCTGATGAATATGCTGCATGTGCTCCTCCCAAGTTATGTTGAAGATGAGGATGTCATCTAGATATTGTTAGAAAAATAGGACCGCGGAGCAATAAAATAAAACAAATGTAGAAACAAAACACAGAAGATACACAATACAAGAGAGACACAGATTTACGTGGTTCACCCAGTGTGGGCTACGTCCACCAAAGAAATTGCCAGGTCCTTTCTTTATTATTATCCAACAAAATGAAGGGATACAACCTACA
>SNQJ01S0179307.1:0-19553 GCA_010110895.2 Picea sitchensis | reverse complement strand
ATATTAAATAATCTCTTCATTAGAAATACCTTATTGGACATCGAGGGTTTTTCATACAATTTGGCCAATGCGTCCATCAAACCCTTCGTTGTATTTTCTTTCGAGATATTGAAAGCCACCGACGCTTTAAGGCTCAGCCGTATCGTTCCTAGAGCCTTTCTGTCAAGAATCTCCCATTCTTCATCCTTCATGGCCGCCAGCTTCTTTGCTACTCTACTAAATGGTAGGAATATATCCTTCTGATATAAATAATCTTCCATCTGTATCTTCCATAACTGGTAGTTTTGGCCATTAAATTTCTCTACCCTAAACTTTCGATCTTCCGACATTGCTCCCACTCGAACCAGGAACCCTCTTTTCCTGTGAGTTACCTTACGCTCTGATACTAGTTGTTAGAAAAACAGGACCGCGGAGCAATAAAATAAAACAAATGCAGAAAAAAAACACTGAAGATATACAATACAAGAGAGACACGGATTTACGTGGTTCACCCAGTGTGGGCTACGTCCACCAGAGAAATTGCCAGGTCCTTTCTTTATTATTATCCAACAAAATGAAGGGATACAACCTACAGTAAAACCCGCTATAACTTCCTCTTCTTTCTCTCACAGTCTCCTCTCTCACAATACAATACTCGCCAACATACATAGCCGCAATACATTTCCCTCATAAAAGAGGGTTGCCTTCTAGGGCAAAAAACCCTAACGTAATCTCTATCGTTAGATCTGTGACCTTATAATGAACAGTCCAGATTTACAATGAAATTACAATATACTTTTACAAGGCAATTTTTGCTTCGGGGGCTTCACCCCCGAACCCCCACTGGGGGCCCGTTTGCCCCTAGACCCCCCAATCAGGGGGATAGCCCCCCCGGACCCCGCAGAGGGGGTACCCCCCCTCTGTACTCCCCCGCGTGGAAGAGTGTACATACTTCTGGGGTGTAAATACTTCATGGGGTATAAACACGGCTGAAAGTAAAAGACCTCTAAATCAGGAAGATAATCAGTCTCCACAACCAACAAATATACCACCAAAAAAGCGTTGGTGAAGGTTCTCAATACATCATCCATCAACCACATGAAAGTTGTTGGTGCATTTGTTAAGTCAAAGGGCATGACCAACCATTCAAATAAACCTTCTTCATATTTGAAAGTTGTCTTCCATACATCAGTCAGTTTGATGGGAACCTAGTGTTAGCAAGAATTTAGGTAAATATTGTTGAAGAAATTCCCCCCCTTGAGTTGGTCAAGAAGGTCATCAATTTGGGGAATTGGGTATTGATTCCTGACATTGATTTTGTTTAATGCTTTGTAATCAATGCAGAGCTGCTAGGCCTCGTCTTTCTTCTTCACCAATACAATTGGGCTTCCACAAGGGTAGGAGTTGGGTCTGATGTTCCCATTTTGAAGCATCTCTTGGATCTGACGCCTGATTTCGTCATTTTCCATCAAAAAGTGACGATAGAATGATCCATTAGGCAGAGGTCCATCGGGGGTTATATCAATTGGATGCTTGACCTAGAAATGCATTGGTACCCTAGTGGGTGAGGAGAAGATGTATGTGTACTCTTCCACTATCCCATCCACTTTCTTATGCTACAAAGAGAGGCTCTATATAGAGGTCACAGATGTGGCGGTGACCTTTTTCTTACTGTGAGAACAGATCACAAATAAGACGAACTTCCTGGTCTATGAAATGACCTTACTGCATTGCTTAACAGAGATTAAAAAAATAGAGGTAGGCGGCTCTACCTCTGGTATGTTGTACAATTGTCTACCCAAAGTAATAATAACATTGCGGGTTTTAGACTCATACACAGCATGTCGCTTCCAAAAATGTGGTTTTCCTAAAAGAACATCAAAAACTTCAAGGGGAGAAATATCACACAATACCTCATCTTTGAAGGTGTTAGAACACACATATTTTTGAGTTTTTGAGATTTATATATTTTACCTCTTAAAAAATAAATTTTACATAAAAGCAAATAACCTAGAAAGCGTCCTTTTAAAATGAAAATAAATCCATTGGTTGTTAATCAATAAGATGCTTACGATATCTATCGTTGATGAGTAACTCTAATTTGATCGAATGGTCCTAGCGATCTTCAAAGTTTTGAAGCCGCCTGAGTTTTAAAGAGAAATTCTCTAACGGTCATTTCAGAGCTCCGCGCTTCGGATGATCCAACAACTCTAAACAACAAAAGCTTCGAAATTCTGAAAT
Organism: Picea sitchensis; assembly: GCA_010110895.2. Taxonomy (NCBI): domain Eukaryota; kingdom Viridiplantae; phylum Streptophyta; class Pinopsida; order Pinales; family Pinaceae; genus Picea; species Picea sitchensis. The sequence goes on along the minus strand of SNQJ01S0179307.1, from coordinate 17,333 downwards.
CCCAAAGATAGTCACTCGCGATAGTTCATAAATGACTTATGGACATGTGTCCTATAAAAATCTTTTCTTGGGTTGAGACGTGGCACTTATTTTTGACGTTTACGTCAGATGATTCGCACATTTTCAAGTGACATGTGGCACCTCTATTTTCTTGACACGTCATCAGAATGATGTCATCTCTGCCACGTCACTCCGAGAGATTGCTATTCGGGAGTTTTTGATTCCACAATCCTCGGATTATCAAAGCATCGAAGTAAAGTGATTGGAAAAAGTAAAAAGGGTTTTCAAGGAATTAATAAAATGGTTAATGCAACATTTTAAACATGATTAAGCGTTAATTAATCACTTCGTAGTTTTGGACTTCGAAAAATTTCCCTTGCGCTATATTCAAAACTTATGAATTCCGAACTTCCGAAATACTTAAACTTAATACAATGTTTTAAAACATGATTAATTAAGACATAAACGTGATTACTTAGGGATTAACTCCTCTACGAATTCATACTTCGGGATATTTCCACCCTGTCACATCCAAAATTTTCGAATGCAAACTGTCGAAGTATTAATGAAATTTATGGTTGATTAAGGTTAATGATTTCAAGTAAAGATTGAAGATCACCAGGTAATGAATTCCTTTAAGTTTAATAAATTCTTCATCAGTAGAGCTATACGAAGATCGATAGACTTTTTGAATAAAGCACTTCGAATTTCAAAATCATTTTTACCATTTTCAATTAGCAGTTTTCTATTCAGTGGAGAGATTATAGACTTCTCTTGTCATAGGTAGACTAATTTTGTTTCCTCGAGAATTATGGTGCCACAAAAAGCTACAAATAACCTTGATGCATCAGGTGATGATTCAAATCCAAATGCAGATGTTCTATCAGACACAACTCCGCGAGTTGTGGATGCCATTAAAACTTGGAAGCAAGTTTTTGATGTCTTAGAGCATGAGATCATCAACTATCTAGACAAATCTGTCGAAGAAGACGACGAGTCCTTTACAACTAATCTTAGACATGTAGCGTAGTCGAAACTGCATAAGGTCGTTGCACGGGCAAGAATCATACCCTACAACGATATCATAAACTGGGCTTTGGAACATGTCGACATCGAAACAAGGAGTGTCATCAACCACCAACAGGTCGTCATTGGCTCTTTCCGACCATAACACCTACAAGTAATGTAGAAAATTTCCCCTTCCCCTAAATACACTTACAATGCCACATTTATTCTAGAGTTTGAGAGAAAGGAATGCACCCAATACGAAATAAATGGTCATGTTATAGTCAAGTCCTGGTGGGGACATCCTGAAAGCCGACGCTCATGGTATGTACGCCATGATGTCTTTAGACACTCATATGTTGTATGTATCCATGATGCTCTGTCCCATGTTTGGGAAGAATAACCCTACACATTCCTCAGTTGAGTGGGTACCCATCATGAATGGGGTAACCGAGTGTTATACCTTCAATTGGGCCAAAATGTTATCTGATAATTTGGCCAAGGAAATCGTTGAGTATAAATCAACAAAATCAAAAGGGAAACCTGCCCATTTTTACATGTTGGCATATGTTATAGATGCCATTTGTTTCATGACCCCTTTTCCCCTGATGAACTGGAGTTGGACCCCAACCAATTCTAAGCCAATTCATTTCTATCACTCCAAATTATGGGAGGATAATGCCAACGATTTCTTTTACGAAATATGTCACAATGTTGTAGTGCCTGTTCATATAACTATTTATGGTCACACGCCGCCCTCGATTTTAGAAAATATTATGGGAAAATTAGGAAAACGCGCAGACTGGTTGATTGAGGAGAACTTCTCCTATATCAGAGTATTTGGTTGTTTTGGTCCTCCTCATGCCATTCCACAATTTTTACTGAACAGGATGGTGTGCAAAGAGGTGGCATACCAGACAATAGCATGAGGTACCAACAAGGAGTTGAAAGCATCTCAGAAAAAGGTTTGGCCATCTTTCCCCATTCAAGTTGGCATGTTCACACTATTAGATTTCGGTCATTCTAAAGTCAAGTCCGCAGCCCTAGAAGATGCCAAATTAGTTGACATTGAATTCAAGAAGCATGATCCACATAAGATATTGGAAAATCATCTGGCTCAGTTTAACATGAAGCGATACATCCATCAGAATTATCCTTATGATGAAATGTTCTGGGGAGTTAGATATTATGAAGAAGTCCAAAGTAGATTCCAGACTCTACCCCCTGACCAACAAGCTGGTTTCCTCATCTTTCAGAAACATAGATGAAACAATTTACCAAATATATTGCAAGGAGAGGCAATACCCATGCCTCCTTTGTATGAAGCTAGGCCTATAGGATCTGAGCCAAGTTGCTCCACTAAGAACAAATTTGAAGAAGTCTCAAAAATTCCATAAGTGTTATTTCATGAGATAAGAGCATCACTGTTAGGACTAAATGATCCACAAGTGTTAGCTTGGTTCAAAGCCTTCATGAATTTGGGACAGGTTGTTCCTAATTCAACACCAACTACTCCTACTAGCACTGCGAATACAACAGGATAAGAACCTTCCACCGAAATTAGTTCTCATATTACATCATTAACCCCTTTACAAACCATCTTCAAAAATCCTAGTTCCAAGCTCACTTTTGTAGGTGATATTACTCCTATCTTTCCCGAAGAGATGCCCCCCTCAAATTTCTTTTTTAGCAAGAAGCGAAAAGCCATTGTGAAAAGAGAATCTCACCAAAAGGATGGTGTTATCACTAAAAGGAAAATATTGGTGTATGATGGGAGATTCCATGATGGTCCTGAGTTTGCAAAAGAAGTTTCAAATTCATTAGGGGATTTTTCCACTGCCAATCAATGGTCAGTGGACAATTTAACCAAACAATTATGACAGAAATGACTCTTGGTAGAGAAATTGCAGAGTGATATATATAGTAAAGAGCAGACTATTATAAGCAGGATGAACCAGGAAATTGAACAAATTAGGGCTAGTCATCATCATCAAATTAATCATTTACAGGATAACCTTGAACTGCTCTACCGAAATTCACAGACCAACCAAGGTTTGATCACTCATTGTGACAATTTAATTGAGTAGCTGTAGGCCAAATTGACCCTAACAGAGAACACAATGATAAACATTTAGGCCTTCAAAGCACAAGCATCAGAAATCAATGAGAGGCTGGAAGTTGCCCAACAAGAACTCTATCAAAAAGTAGATGTTATTCAGAAATGCTATCAGGTAGTAGACCTTTCTCTAAAAGATATTTATGTCAAGGAAAAAGAGGCCTGCATAGCCCATTCTAAGTTTCAATAAGTTCTCATATGGAAGAAAAAAGATAATACCCCTGGTCTTACCCTTCTCTCTCATTCTGAACAAGTAAGAGGCAAAATGTCCCTAAAATCTCGGGAAACAAACCTAGAAGAAGGAAAGAAACTTGCCAGAGATGTAAAATAGGCTTGTTTAGAGGCATTATCTTCAATGAATAAAAGGCTAATTGAGTTTGAGGGAAATAACATCTTGGAGGCATTGGGGAATATTGAGATAGAAATGAATCAACAAAGCTACAGGAAGAACAAGGAAAACACTCAAGAAGCCATCCAAGAGATGAGCTAGATTGATTTACTTAAAATCAATGAATGGCTGGTTAATCCAAGTTCACAATATCAGGTCATAGTCCAAGAAGTGAACAAGATCTAGGAGAAGCTATCACAAATACATAAGAAGATGTTTTCTTTTGAACTAAATGAAAGGATCGATATTTCAAGATTCGTAGTATCATTGATGGATAGGTGCACCCAATGCATTGAACAAGGAAAAGTGAGTACGGTTGGGAATACATGAAAAATCATGTACAATGTCCACTTTCTCCACCCACTCAACCTTTCACCCTCCAACTGTCACTTACCCTGTCTATTCCTACCACCCGCATTCTTGCATCCACTCATCCCACCTCCTTATTGGACGCTTGTTCCCCCATCATTCTTTTGGTGAAAAATTACTTTTCCCTGTAACTGTTATCCATCCCTTGACGAGCCAACTCTGAGCTATTCATCTAATAATCCCCCCCATGTCTTCAACTACAATTCCTTATCCCAGTGAACGCATCCAAAGGGATAGATGGCAACAAGATCAAGTGGTAAATATAATAAGCCAAATGATTGTGGTGGCCTTAATGGACATATGTACCCAGCTTAAAGATAAAAGGAAAATGAGCACATATACCGGCAGACAAAGAGACAGAGGAAGCACCAACAAAACTCAACAATATTTGCATGTTGTTGTTTTATCTGTATTGTTGTGGGTTGGGGCCACCTTTTCCCAGATTCGACTATTAGGAGTTTGCAGATCCAAACTCTTGCCTCTTCTGCTTAAATTTTTTCTCAATCATAACAACATATCTATAAGCCGCACCTAATGATGCGATGTCCAAAAAATCCATTTATATTTGAATGTATCTATGCAAACAACCACGATATTTGATAACCAGATGTCGTTAAGAGTATTAGATACCCAATTTGGTGCACAGGGTATGGAAAATATTAGTGAAATACGGTACTGTCTGGTCCCTTTCCTGACGCAACGTGATCCATCTTGTGTACTGGTCCTCGTAGCTTCCAACATGGTAGTAGTATTCTTTAATGGCATCCATGAAGGAATCCCATGTAGGGATGACCAAAAATATTACAAATTCCTCTATGGCCCTTTTCTCATAGTAAATATGCCACCATTCCTTAACATGGGGGATGACCTCGAGGAGTGAAAAATTAATATTTTCCATGTCAAAAAAATTGTGGACCAAAAAATACCCTTCGAGCAGATTCAACCATTTATCTACAACATCCACATCTATTAATCCTTCAAATAATGGAATATCAAAATTTACTTGACCTTGAAGGGGTTTGCATGGCCGCTTAATGAAGATGTGTCTCCTATGGGCAACCACTGAAGTATCTATGCAAATTTATCCATCATTTCATTCCTTTTTCGCATAAGGGATTCCCCAAGCAACTATTTAAAAGGATCTCCTACTCCATCATATTTCTTCTCGTCCCCCATGAGTTGTTGTCAGTTTCCGCACGATCAATCTTGCAAAGGATCAAATGGTTTGAGTCCCAACTTCTTGAAGGATCATATCCTGTCATTGAGGGGGGGGGGTGAATCAATGAAACACTAATTTTATTAGTTTTCTTTTATTTAATATTGACACAATATTTTATCATGGAATCCAAATGGGAAAAACCACAAACGCTTTTCTATTAACTGCAAAATTTGTTTTACATGTTACATCAAAGGAATATATTATTCCTCTTTGATCAACACCAACTGATTAGGATGCACCCACACCCTTATTCACCAGCACCAACTGGTAGGAGGCTACAACCCCCTGTTTGGTCAACTACAACTGACAAGGAAGCACCAACTCCCTCTGCAAGCACCAACCTACCCTTGCACCACCCAACCACCCTTGATTTTCTGAATCTGGACAAACTTTTGTATCAGGTATTTTACTACATCTCTCTCTGCTTCTCTGATTTATTATATTCTCTGATTTGGATTGTAGAGACACACTTCTTCTCAACACTCTTCCTTGTTTATATATTCTTCAAAATGGTGTGAGAGTGACACACTATGTCCCTTGGTTTTGAACCATCGTACCTCTTTGTTTAACTTAACCATAATCATTGATTATTTGTTTTTACTATGAAGGCTTTTCGTAAATTGATCACATATGGATCAATTTCATCCTTTAAACTCAATCTTGAACCTTTGTTATTTTCACAGGAATCGAATTCTATGGAGGCGCTTCCTTCAAACCATTACATGCGATCGAGCAATTATAGAACCATGGGCTTATCAATTACCAACGACCAATTATGTTGTCATTTAGATCTCCTATATCATAAGACCAATGATGGTGACCAAACGCTAGGTGAGACAAGTGCTTGAGAGCTTATCTATTCAACAATCATGATTAAATCTTCCTTATGAGATGGACGATTTTTGGGACTTCGCCCTTCGGAACTTCGGGATTTCAACTTTTCAAACCTTCGAAACAAATTTTCCGAACAGATCGGACGGTTTAAATTTATTTCGCAGAAACTAATCAATCGTCAGATTTGATTTTTACAAGGCTTAATCCGACGGCTAGGTCTTATTCAAGCATTGAGATGGATGGTCACAGATTACTTTGTGACTTCGTCTATTTCTACTTATGCTATCCTTCCACTGCAGTAAATCGATGGATGAGAATACTCCCAGAATGTTTCTTTAGATCGGACAAGCCATATCTACTTCAGGATTTCGTCCTTCGGGACTTCAGAGATTTTGTCATTTGCTAGTGGTGAAAACTCCTAGAGTGATGTAACTTGCTTACGTCACTGGATCACGTGTCATGAGTTGAGTATCTGCCATGTGTAACTCAGATTCATTATTTGCACATAACTGAAATACTGATTTCAACTTGACACTTGTCATTCTTTGACTGTGCCACGTGTTCTTGTTGACGTGGACTGCTGATGTGGTCTATCACAGTTTCTTACTGACGTAGTCTGTTGACGTAATCTACCATATGTATTTGTTGACATGGTATACCAATGTGGTCTGTCACATGTCCTCTTGAATCATATGTATGAGGCTTACTTCGGATGATCCAACGGTCGAGAATTTATTTCAGTTCTTAGGGTCTCTGGGATTCGGGGATTTCACATCTCAAACTTTCTGGAGCATAACCTCCTCACATCTTTAGACTCGAAGTGAAAGATGTTCATTCGATCAGGATCTTGGATCAATGACTTGATCTGTATACAATGTTTCTCTTATAGCTTATCATGTCCTTCCACTTAAACTGATCCGATGGTTTGTGAAGATTCTCGAAGAAGATCAATGATCAAGGATGGTTGCAGAACCACAACTTGCGAGTGATTTAACTCATCACCAAAAATCTGCAATTTGAAGTTGTGTGTTGTTTTTGAGTCAACCACAATCATCGATCTTTGAAGCTATAAGATCGGACGGTCCTAAATAATTGCGGGATTGGAACTAGTGCGATATTTAATTCTCCTTTCGATCTCCGCAATATATCCCTGCCGTTGTTCTGGTGATTGCGCATTCGATGGTCACAACTCAATCCGACTTGATATGATCGCTTGTTGGATCAATTAAATTCGTTGATATATGAGTCTATGAGATCTAACAATATAGACCAATTGCAGGATTGGAACTAGTGAGTCGTTTAATTCTCCTTTCGATCCCCGCAATTCATCCTTGCCATTGATCTAGCTTGCAGATCCGATGGTCACGATCTTTCGACGATCATCAAGCCCATGGTCACTCATATGACCGACGTCCATAGGGTTTACATGATCAACATGGTCAATTTCTTGATCAGACAACTATTGAGGCTTCTCACTCTGATCGAACAACTACTGAGACTTCTCACCCTGAGCATATGCTTTTCCTTCAGATCTTTGATCTCTGCATTTGCTAACCCTCCTGAGCTTTTATGAACAATCTTCTTGATAAGATGGACGATTTTCGGGACTTCTCCCTTTGGAACTTCGGGATTTCAACTTTTCAAACCTTCGAAACAAATTTCCTGAATAGATTAGACGGTTTAAATTTATTTTGCAGAAACTGATAAATCATCAGATTTGATTCTTACAAGGCTTAATCCGACGGCTGGGTCTTATTCAAGCATTGAGATGGATGGTCACAGATTACTTAGAGACTTCGTCTATTTATAATTACGCTATCCTTCTACTATAGTAAATTGATGGATGAGAATACTCCCGAAGTTTTTATTTAGATCGGACGAACCATATCTACTTCAGGATTTCGTCCTTTAGGACTTCAGAGCTTTTGTCATTTGCTAGTGGTGAAAACTCGCAGAGTGAAGTAACTTTCTTACGTCACTGGATCACATTTCATGAGCCGAGTATATGCCACGTGTCACTCAGATTCATGATTTGCATGTACCTGAAATATTGATTTCAACTTGACACTTGTCATTCTCTGAATGTGCCATGTGTCCTTGCTGACATGGACTACTAACGTGGTCTGTCACAGTTTCTTACTGACGTGGTCTGTTGAAGTAATCTGCCATATGTCTTTGTTGATGTGGTCTGCCACCGTGGTCTGTCACATGTCCTCTTGAATTGAACAGATGAGGCTTACTTCAGATGATCCGGCGGTCGAGAATTTATTTTGGCTCTCCGGGTCTCTAGGCTTCGAGAATTTAACATCTCAAACTTTTCGGAGCGTAACCTCCTCACATATTTAGACCCAAAGTGAAAGATGTTCGTTCGATCAGGATCTTGGATCAATGACTTGATGTGTCTACAATACTGCTCTTATATCTTATCATGTCCTTCCACTTAAAGTGATCCGTTGGCTTGTGAAGATTCTTGAAGAAGATCAATGATCAAGGATGGTTGTGGAACCACAACTTGCAAGTGATTTAACTTGTCACCAAAAATATGCAATTTGAAGTTGTGCACTGTTGTTGAGTCAACCACAATCGTCGATCTTTGAAGCTATAATATCAGACGATCCTGAATAATTGCGAGATTGGAACTAGTGCGATATTTAATTCTCCTTTCGATCTCCGCAATCTATTCCTACCATTGATCTGGCGACTGCGCATTCTACTGTCACAACTCAATCCGACTTAATCTGATCATTTGTTGGATCAACCACAGTCATCGATATCCGATTCTGTGAGATCTGATGATCTAGACCAATTGCGGGATTGGAACTAGCGAGTCATTTAATTCTCCTTCTGATCCCCGTAATTCATCCTTGTCGTTTATTTGGCTTGCAGATCTGACGATCATAATCCTCTGACGATCCTCAAGCCCATGGTCACTCATATGATCAACATCTGTAGGGTTTAGATGACCAACACGGTCAATTTCTTATTCGAACGGCTGTTGAGGCTTCTCACTCTGATCGAATGGATGCTAAGGCTTCTCACTCTGATTGAATGGCTACTGATACTTCTCACCCTGAGCATACACTTTTCCTTCGGAGCTTTGATATTTTCATTTGCTAACCCTCCTGAGATTTTATCAACAATATTCCTGATGAGATGGACGATTTTCGAGACATCACCCTTCGGAACGTCGAGATTTCAACTTTTCAAACCTTTGAAACAAATTTCCCAAACAGATCGGACGGTTTAAATTTATTTCGCGGAAACTGATCAATCGTCAGATTTGATTCTTACAAGGCTTAATTCGATGGTTGGGTCTTATTCAAGCATTGAGATGGATGGTCACAGATTACTTCGTGACTTCGTTTATTTATACTTACGCTATCCTTCCACTGTAGTAAATCGACAGATGAGAATACTCCCGAAGTTTTTCTTTAGATCAGACGAACCATATCTACTTTGAGATTTTGTCCTTCGGGACTTCGGAGCTTTTGTCATTTGCTAGTGGTGAAAACTCCAGGAGTGACAACTTTCTTACGTCACTGGATCACGTGTCATGAGATGAGTAGCTACCATGTGTCACTCAGATTCGTGATTTGCACGTACCTGAAATACTGATTTCAACTTGACACTTGTCACTCTCTGACGGTGCCACATGTCCTTGCTGATGTGGATTGCTGATGTGGTCTGTCACAGTTTCTTACTGACATGGTCTATTGACGTAATCTGCCATATGTATTTGCTGAAGTTGTCTTCCACCGTGGTCTGTCACATTTCCTCTTGAATCGGATGGTTGAGGCTTACTTCGGATGATACGGTGGTCGAGAATTTATTTCGGTTCTCTGGGTCTCCGGGCTTTGGGAATTTCACATCTCAAACTTTCTGGAGCGTAACCTCCTCACATCTTTAGACCCAAAGTGAAAGATGTTCGTTCGATTAGGATCTTGGATCAACGACTCGATCTGTCTATAGTGATGCTCTTATAGCTTATCCTGTCCTTCCACTTAAAGTGATCTGACAGTTTGTGAAGATTATCAAAGAAGATCAACGATCAAGGATGGTTGCATAACCACAACTTGTGAGTGATTTAACTCGTCACCAAAACTATGCAATTTGAATTTGTGCGCTATTGTTGAGTCAACCACAATCGTCAATCTTTGAAGCTATAAGATCAGACAGTCCTGAATAACTACGGGATTGGAACTAATGCGATATTTAATTCTCCTTTCGATATCCTCAATCTATCCCTATCGTTGATCTAGGGATTGCACATCCGAGGGTCACAACTCAATCTGACTTAATCTAATCACTTGTTGGATCAACCACAATCATCGATATCCGAGTCTGTGGGATCTGACGATCTAGACCAATTACAGGATTGGAACTAGTGAGTCATTTAATTATCCTTTTGATCCCCACAATTCATCCCTGCCATTGATCTGGCTTGTAGATCCGACAGTCACGATCCTTTGATGATCCTCAAGCCCACAGTCACTTGTACTTTTTCTGTCATCTACACTTCCTTCCCAATCAACATCTAAATAGGCTTTTAAAGTGAATGAATCCTTGATAGGGTACCACAAACCAAGATCTATGGTTCCTTTTAAATACCTAAAGATTCCTTTTACATCTTGAACATGTCTCTCCTTTGGTGTTTCTTGGAATCTAGCCACCATCCCAACAACTTTCTTGACATCAGGTCTCAAAGTTGTTACATAGAGTAAACTGCTAATCATTGATCTATAGTGTTTTGGATCTACAGCTTTGGACTCATCATCCTTGCTTAGTTTTCATCCAACTGTCGTAGGTGTACTAACATGTTTGCAATCCTCTAACTGGAATCTCTTGAGCATATATTTAACATACTTAGATTGGTGGATAAAGACTCCTCTTTTGGACTGTATTATTTGTAATCCAAGAAAGAAATTCAGTTCGCCAAGCAAAGACATTTCAAATTCTTGTTGCATCATCTTAGAAAAGTCCTTACTCGTTTTTTCATCATCACTGCCAAATATAATATCATCAGCATATACTTCCACAATAATCATGTTATTACCATCAATTTTACAGTAAAGATTGTTGTCTGCAGATCCCCTTTTGAGGCCTTTTTTTTGTAAGTAAGAATCTAGCCTTGCATACCATGCTCTGGGTGTTTGTTTTAGTCCATAGAGTGTTTTCTTTAATTTACAAACATAGTCTCCTTCTTTAGTTAATTTGAATCCTTCTGGTTACTCAAAATAGACTTCCTCTTCTAAATTTCCATTGAGAAATGCTAACTTGGCATCCATTTGGTATACTTTAAGTTTTATGTAGCTAGAGAAAGCTAGGAACATCTTAATTTCCTCCAATTTGTCCACATGTGCAAAGGTTTCTTCATAGTCTACTCCTTCAACCTGATCATACCCTTTACAGACCAATCTGGCTTTGTTCCTGATTGCTCTCCCATTCTCATTCATTTTGTTTTTATACACCTATTTAGTTCCAATGACAGTTTTGTTTTTTGGTCTTGGAACTAGTTGCCAAGTTTGATTTTTTTCAGTTTGGTCCAATTCTTCATTCATAGCTTTGATCCAATTCTCATATTTACATGCCTCTTTGATTGATCTATGCTCAAAATGTGACAACAATGCTATTTCTGTTTGATACAGTAGTTGTCTTCTTGTGTGCATTCCATCATTCATATCTCCAATAATCAGTTCTTCAGGATGATTCTTTTGAGTAATTCTTGAGGGTGTCTTTGTGTATCTTCTTGGGAATTCTTCTTTTATCTCTCCATCTTGACTATGTTATTCGTCTTCACTCGTATGCATATCATCATCTTCCCTTTCTTTATTCTCTTTTACTTCTTCTACTTGTGTGCCAATTGTCTCATCATCATCTTCACTTTCAAGTATAGTCTCTTGATTTTTTATCTTTAATGTTTTTAGGTCATCCACCTTGACATCTGCACTCTCAACAATCTTACGTGATCTAAGATTGTAGAATCTATATGCTTTCTTGTTAGAAGCATATCCAAAAAAAATATCTTCATCTGATATGGCATCAAATTTTCCAAGATTCTCATCAAGTCTCTTGATGTAACATTTACTTCCAAAGACCTTGAAGTATTTTACCGATGGAGCTCTTCCAAACCATAGTTCATAAGGAGTCTTATCACTATTACCCCTGAGCTGACCTCAGTTCAATATGTATATTGTTGTGCTTACAACTTCCCTCTAATATCCATCAGACAATTTAGCTTCATTGAGCATAGGCCTTGCAACCTCCTGAACTGTTCTATTCTTTCTCTCAGCAATCCCATTTTTCTGAGGTTTTCTGGTAGCAGAGAATTGTCTTTTTATTCCATGGGTTTCACAAAATATATCAGACTCTTTTGAGGTGAACTCACCACCATTGTCTGATCTAAGACATTTGATTTTTGTCTCCTTTTCATTTTCAACAAGGGGTTTAAAGGATTTGAATTTGTTAAGTGCTTTTGATTTTTCTTTGAGAAAACATATCCAATCCACTCTAGTAAAATCATCAATGAACAACATAAAGTAAGACTCTCCTTGCAAACTCTTGGTCCTTGTAGGTCCACATATGTCAATGTGAACAAGATCTAAAGGTTTTGAGGTTGTGTATTCTTTTTCTTTGAACCTTATTCTAGTTTGCTTCCCTAGTTGACAATGTCTACACATAGTATTTGAGAGATTTATGATCTTTGAAAAGTTTCTTACTACACCAAGATTGCTGAATTTCACTAGATTGTCAAAGTTAATATGCCCCAACCTTCTATGCCATAGCCAACTTTCATCTACTAGATTCATATGACATTCCTCATTTAGTTTTGCATGTAATATATACACATTTTCAGGAGTTCTAGGAGCAGTACCAACTAATTTTTCCGCGTATTCTCTCCTAATATCACATTTTTGGGAATCAAAGATGCAGAAGTGCCCCTGATCATAGGATTGGATGACACTTAATAAACTAGGCTTCAGTTTTTCGACAAGTAGCACATTTATGGCTTTGTCTTTTCCCAAACTCACAGTTCCTTTCCCAAGTATGTTACCTGAAACATTATCACCAAAATTAACTTTACCCTTTTGTTTCTTTAAGTCTAAAAACTTGTCCTTGTTACCTGTCATATGTTTTGAGAACCCACTGTCAACATACCAAAGATCCTTTTTATCTCGAGCTTTTAGGGCAATAAGACATTCCCTTTTTGATGTTTTCTTTCTCCAAAGTTTCTTTTGCTCTCTAATGAACTTTGGTTGTTCTGAGACTTCCATTAATCTGCAATTAATGGCCTTATGTCCATAGTTATGACATCTAAAGCATTGTAGGTCCCCTTCTTGTAGAGGTGCAAAGGAGTTATAGTTTTTTTTTTTAACTTGATTTACTGCTTGGTTATCCTTAAGGATATAGTTCTCAACCTTCATATTTTTCCTTCTATATGCTCTACAATTTATAACTTTGTGTCCAAAATTAGAGCATCCAAAGAAATAACCAAGGAAAATGAGAGGATACCTGTTTTGATAAAACTTCTTTGGTATTGTCTTATCTTCCTTCTTGATGGATGGAAGTGGTCCTCTAGAGTTCTGATCATTTCTTGTCTTCTCTTCATTTTTCTTCTTGAATGTACTGAGGAGAATATCTGCATAAGATTTTGAATTAACTTGGCTTTCTTCTTGAGAATAGCTTATTCATTTTTTATTACCCGAATCCCTTTGTGTGGTAACAATCTTATCTAATATTTTGGAACTATTTTCATATTTTGTTTGAATGAACTTTGCATCGAGTTCTTTTCTCAGGTGAACTATTTCTGCCTCCATTCTTTCACAGGTTGTTTGTTTTTATCTAAGAGACTTTTCCAGACTTTCTTTGATCCTATTTGCTTCTAGGATTTGGTTTTCCAGGTTTCTCATGAGTTTCTCCATCTCCTTTTCTTTCTGTTCATGGTTTTCTTTTTGTTCAACTACAAAACTTTTCAATTGTCTATATCTGGTTTTGTATTTTCTTAACTCATCCAAGGCATTGAGAAGTTCTTCTTCCATATTAACTTATGCTTCATCTTCTGACTCTTTCTCATGTTTAGTTTCTTCTATATTCTTAGACTCTTGAATACCTATAAAAAGGACTTCTTCATCATCATATTCATCACTGTCACTGGACTCTGATGAACTAATGTTTTCTTCTTTTGAGTAGAAATTATATTTTATTTTGTAATTTTTTTTCTTGTAGTTGGGTTTTTCCTTATTCTTGTATTGTTTAGTTTTGTTTTCTTCATCCTTAGAGTCTTCCTTGGGATAGGGACACTTGGCTACAAAGTGGCCAACCTTGCCACAACTAAATCATTTGAAAGGGAGCTTCCCTTTGTACTTCCCTACTCATTTCTAGAGTTTATTTATAAAATTGGCTTCTTCCACATTAGATTCTTCATGATGGCTAGATTGAGGTTTTTTATTCTGAACTTTTGTTTTCTTGAGCACCTTGAAGTCTGCCTCTCCTTGTGGGAGGTTCTCATGACCTAATATTAACTCATAGGCAGTGAGGATTCCATAAAATTTGTCCACGATGAGTTTATCTAGATTATCCCGATATTCAAGAGAGGACACTTTAGGATTGTATAGAATATGTAGTGTTATTAGTAATTTTTCAACTAGCTCATTGTCTGACACTTATACTCCCAATCCTCTGATTGCATTAATAATATTATTGATTCTTTCAAAGTACTCTGAGACATTCTCTTCATCCTTCATTTTCAGACCTTCATATTGTACTCTAAGAGTCTGGAGTTTGGCCCTCTTTACCTTGGAATCCCCTACATATATGGTTTTTGATTTATCCCAGAGTTGTTTTTCATTATTATAGTTTAGTACCTAAGCAAGGATTTTCTTACTCAATCCATCTTGTAGTGTGTTTAAAGCCTTTGCATGGTCCCAAAAAGTTTTCTTGTCTTCTACTTCTGTGGGAGTGGTTTTTGGAACATCATATCCCTTTTACACTAATGTCCATACTTCTAGTCCAATGGACATCAGATAGATTTTCATTCTAACACTCTAGAATACATAGTCTTCACCATTAAATAGGGGGATTTTTTTATGACATGTTCGGCTGCTAATCCATTCAAATGTATATTCCTCTTCAAGTGATTTAAACCTTTTTTGAAGAGACCCGCTCTGATACCAATTGCAAGTTCAGATACTGTCACTAAGAGGGGGGGGGGGATCAGTGACAAAGTAATTTTATCAATTTTCTTTTATTTAATTTTGACACAATATTTTATCATGGAACCCAAATGGGAAAAACCACAAACACTTTTCTATTAATTGCAAAATTTGTTTTACATGTTACATCAAAGGAAGATATTCTTCCTCTTCGATCAACACCAACTGATCAGGATACACCCACACCCTTATTCACCAGCACCAACAAGTAGGAGGCTACAACCCCTTGTTTAGTCAGCTACAACTGACAAGGAAGCACCAACTCCCTCTACAGGCACCAACATGCCCTTGCACCACCCAACCACCATTGATTTTTTGAATCTGGAAAAACTTCTGTATCGGGTATTTTACTGCATCTCTCTTTGCTTATCTGATTTAATATATTCCCTGATTCAGACTGCAGAGACACACTTCTTCTCAACACTCTTCCTTGTTTATATATTGTTCAAAATGGTGTGAGAGTGACACACTGTGTCCCTTGGTTTTGAACCATCATACCTCTTTGTTTAAATTAACCATAATCATTGATTATTTGTTTTTACTGTGAAGGCATTTTGTAAATTGATCACATATGAATCAATTTCATCCTTTAAACTTGATCTCAACCTCTATTATTTTCACAGGAATCAAATTCTATGGAGGCGCTTCCTTCAAACCATTACATGTGACCGAGAATTTACAGAACCACGGGATTATCAATTACAATGACGTATTATGTTGTCATTTAGATCGCCTATATCATATGACCAATGATGGTGACCAAACACTAGGTGAGATGAGTGTTTGACCACTTATCTATTCTGTTATCACTCCAAGAAACTCCTTAGGGTTGTAGGCTAAGGATGCTTGGTAACTTAGACATAATGGTTTTTATGTGTTTGGGACAATGGGGTCTTTAATGATCAATGAAATAAACAACTCATCACACATCTAAAGGAGCAGTGCTTTCAGGAAACAATAATCAGATCAAATAATTTGAAAGGGGGGATGAAGAACACTATTCTTGATTGCCAAGTACAAATAAATGTAGGGCTTAATGCAAGATAGAGAGGAATCCTTTAATTTCAAGTCTATGAGCTCAATAAAGAGATAACAGTCTTCATAAACTAAAATAAACTGAAACAAAGTACAGAAAAGGAAAGATGAACAACTCTGATATTGAAAATGAAAGGAAACTGAACTTTATTTCTGCAAAAAGCATCTATATAGTGGCATAAAATATCTCCCAGTTTGAACCCTTGTCTCTTATCAAAATTAGGCATTTATAGCCTCTTACAATCAATTTTACAGATCCTAAAAACATGGATTTGTATTTAATAAAAGCAATTCAAATCTAACTAAACAACTTGATAATGAAAACTTAACAGCTAAACTAGCATTCGAATTGTCTTCAATCTCAAAAATTCGCCATCTGCATCCTTCAGCTCCTGGAATCTGTGATTTGATGAAACGTGGCAAGACACCTATCTTGACAGTTGGATTTCTTCAACGTTCATAGTCGATATTTGAGGAAGTTTGTTTTACATGTGGTTCCCAAAATTCCCTCAAATATCTGATGTCGAATCCTTTGCAAGAAATTGTTATTCCCTTGATACTTTGGAACTTCTTTATAACCTGTGAGAAATGACATGTTTCGCCGTTGGCTTCCAAAAATTCTTTTCCTTCTTTCACCAGCTAACTCGCTTTATATTTCGTTGGTTAGCTAGTGAAAGCGCTGCCTTTCACCAGCTAACGGGTCATAAAATTTCACTTTGCACTGGTGAAAGCTCTGTCTGAGCCAAAAATGAACTTTCACCTCAAAAATGCGATTTCAACAAAAATTCAGTGTGTCTCTGATTTCTCCCCTTGCATGTTTACAACAACCTGAGCAAGCACCTTCAAATCTGGGTGGGACTTTTGCTTTTGTTTTTGTTTCAATCTTCTTATCTTCCTTTTAAGGCGCTTGGCAAGCCACCATAGACTATTGTAATCTTTGGTGATCTTCTGCTTTCTTTTCTTCTATTTAACACTTTCCCGAGCCAGTCTCTCAAACACAACGTTGGTTTTTGTGAAGTTATCAGACAACTTCTTGTACCTTTCTTTGATTACCCGTTCCAAGACCTCTTGCTGAGCGATTACCTCTTTCAGATGCTTGATTTTCTGAGTTTTCTTTGACTTAGAGCTCTTTGATGTTTCTCCTTCCTCTGTATGAGT
>SNQJ01S0179306.1:0-19553 GCA_010110895.2 Picea sitchensis | reverse complement strand
AAAGTATAAATAATATAGCAATGGTCTCTTGTAGATCATCTTTTTGTGGATCAATGGAGAGCTTCTTGTGGGAATATATTTTGGAGTATTGATGGAGAGCTTCTTGAGCATTTTTGGTGTGGAACACTTGAGGATATTGAATGTCTATAGGTGACTGAGGTAACCAAGGATATCTAAGCCGAAATTCTGAGGAAAGTGAAGAAAAGAAGGCCGAAATGCAAGGAAGGATAAATTATTTTGATGGTGCTTTCTAAGATATGTTATTTACATGTCATCTCACCATTTTCGCTATAATTTTTTTTCTATAATGATTCAGATCCTAAAATTGCTATGAAAGTGAGAAAACATAGCCAAGTATCTGCGGTTAAAAATTCAGCTTGTGGGTCGTTTTATTTTGGGAGTTACACTCCATGGAAAATAGGGTTTGTGTCTAGTCCTGAAACTAGTCAAAATCAGGTGTTTTGGGTAAAAATGTCATAACTTCTTCATAACAGATAACAATTTAGTGAGACCAAATGTGTTGGTTAGGGTATATTCATTAGTATTCTATTTAATAGTTTCATATCATTTCATCAAATATTTTGTGCGGGGTATGCTCTACAAGGTCGCTTTCTAGAATAAGACAAAATTCAACAAGGTATGCCATTTTTGCTATAACTCCTTTTATGAGAGGTTACAAGTAGTGCCACTTGGAGGAATTGCATAAAACACACTGAAGAAAATTGTGTATCAGTTTCATATCTTTATTCAGTACAGGTACAAAGTTATGATTATTTCAAGTTAGGGTTGTTGACTAATCCAAAACTAGTCATGGTTGAGACAAGCAGTTATTCAGATCCTAAAATTGCTATGAAAGTGAGAAAAACATAGCCAAGTACCGCGTTAAAAAATTCAGCTTGTGGGTCAAGCTATTTTGGGAGTTACACCCGAAGTGGAAAATAGGGTTTGTGTCTAGTCCCGAACTAGTCAAAAATCGTTTTAGTAAAATGTTGCTAACTTCTTCTGAGCAATGTGAGTAAAATTTAGTGAGACCAAAATGTGTTGGTTAGGTATATTCATTAGTATTCCTATTTAATAGTTTCATATCATTTCATCAAATATCTTGCGTGGGGCATGCTCTACAATGTCACTATCTAGAATAAGACAAAATTCAACAAGGTATGCCATTTTGCTATAACCCCTTTATGAGGTTACAAGTAGTGCCACTTGGAGGAATTGCACACAAAACACTAATCAAGAAATTGTGTATCGGCCATATCTCTTATTCAAGACAGTACAAAGTTATGATTATTTCAAGTTAGGCTGACTGTCCCAAGCCTGTCATAATGACAGTTTCTGGCACAACAGCAGTTTGTTTATTTGTTCATTCTGCTATACTGACACATCCAGGCATGGCACCCAGGGCACGCTTACACACTCCAAGTCAAGGCACATGCCATCACAGCCGTCAAAATGCCAGCCAGTTTCCATGCCTCAGCCACAAGTCAGACGACAGTCTGTTTGAGACGGTGACAACGTGCCCAGTTCCAGCACCTGTGCCCGGCAGTCTTGCCTCCCTATTCAAGGTTGAAAACCCCTGCATTGAAGTCCATAATAAAAAAGAAAAAAATTGCGGGCCATACATCTTCAGGTTCCTTTGTGTTCTCAGGGAGATGATTTGTTGATGATATAGGCCGATTATATATGTTGATATGTATTCACATCTAACTGATTATTAATGACAAGAATGAGTAATGAGTAAAATGTCTAATGCTAACTAATGAGTTTTTTAAAGATGGAAGTTTGGGGAAAAAGATCCCCACACTCATTCACCTCTAAGTGTGGTAGGTGTCCAACATACCAATCCTCCTAGTGTGGGGGTATACTTGTGTGAAAGAGGTACAATATTTTGTGCATGAGAGATTCTTTACAAGAAGAGTGTATTACCATCCTAATGTCAGGGTATACTTTCACTTTCTTACCACAAGATTTCTTACCGCAAAGAGGCTTATCACTTTGCTTCATTCCAGTAGAGTGTCCTACACTTCCTTTATTCTTGTTTGTTTAACACAACTATCATAGAGGAACAAACCAACTAGCGGGACAAAGGATAATAGATAGAATAAAAATCACGATGAGCATAGTCGACAAACCAATTAGTGAGGATGCCAATCAAAACAAGAAATTATTTCGGTATGAGAATCGACCTAGTAGAAGCCATGAGGGATGTGGGCCACCTGAACAACGTGCTTTCATGGGATGCCCAACCCAACCTGGCTCAATATGATTGATTAGCAGCACAAGAGTAGCACAAGGGAAGTGGGAATACATGAGTATCCCAAGGTCAATATTGTGGCTGCTAAGTGCGCCAACCAATTATGTAAAGTAAATAATTGTACAGGACAAACTATTAGGCAGACAAATGTTACAAAACCTCTTCGACACATCTTACAATAATAATTGAACACAAACTATTAGGAAAACAAATGTTACACAACCTCTTCGGCACATATTACAAGAATAATTGAACACAAACTATTAGGCAAACAAATGTTACACAACCTCTTTGACACATCTTACAAGAATAATTGAACACAAACTATTAGGAAAACAAATGTTACACAACCTCTTCAACACATCTTACAAGAATAATTGAACACAAACTATTAGGCAAACAAATGTTACACAACCTCTTCGACACATCTTACAAGAATAATTGAACACAAACTATTAGGCAAACAAATGTTACACAACCTCTTCGGTACATGTTACAAGAATAATTGAACACAAACTATTAGGTAGACAAATGTTACACAACCTCTTTGACACATCTTACAAGAATAATTGAACACCTCTGATACTAACTCTTACGCCCCTTTTATAGGGGCTTAGGTTATAACTACTTGTGTCAGTAGAAGAGTAGGTGGGGGACCTCCACTTGCAAGGTTTCCGTTATAACCAAGGAGGGAGTAACTATAAAAGTTGCTTGCATGAGTTGGGGGAAAGGTTCGTAAAGGAATACCTCCTCCTATAGGACTACCCCTACGTAACCCCCTTCCCAATTTCTGAAGACACAAACTACTTTTCATCTAATTTCTAGTTTAGGTTTGAACCATCTTCAAAGCCTAAAGAGAAGACTTGTTCATGTGTTAAGGTTAACAAAGGCACTATTCCTCTAAAGAAAAATTAGCTTAAAATGTGGGATAAAGGTATCTTAGGAATCTTACTATTATCTTCTCTAGCGGTAATAGACTATGTGCATTACTTCCCTTTGGTCAGTTATTGCATGAAGAACCAAGTCGTAAGAATCTATTTCTCTTTTTTATGCCCCTCGTTACATGGAGTTAAGAGATCCAACAAGACCAGTCAATATATCTATCTCTCTATAACCCTATTTGATCTTTCCTTGCAAACAAGAAGGGTGTAAGACCTTGAGTGGGGTGTACAATATCTCTAACTCTATTTGATCTTGTATTACTAGAATAACCAAGGCGTAAGACCATGAGTCGGGGAAGCGAATATCTCAATATCTTGGCGTAACTAGCCACATGTATGAAAGCTCATAAAGGTTAGATTCTCTAAATAAAACGAACTTATAACACAAGATAAGGGGGGATCTTAGGTATGAATGAGAATGTAAATGCATGAATATTCCAAGTGATTCCTTTTTGGGTGGTCAATGCTTATTCGTGTTCCTATTCATATTCTTGTGCTTGATCATTTGCATGTATGGAGTGTTCTGGCCAAATGGAAATCCTTACATATTACGATGTAACTATATTTGTGTAATGCGATGTGATATGTTGGCTCTATGGAGGATATGGGGATGCAAGAAATCACTCGCGGTTTTCAGTTGAGGTGGGGTATGTGGGAGCATCTCTTTATTGTGTTATTGCTTGGTAATTCTACCGAATCATCTTCCTGTAGAATTCTCCCTTGTGTTGTCTTTCCCCCAAACTATCCTATCATGTGTGAATATGGGTTGGTCCTATACGACTATGGGTTTGAATCCATTTATGTATACCATATAACTAGGAGAGGCGGTGAAAGTGATTGCATTGAGTGAATCCTTTGCATGCAATCCAATCCCTTCAGCGATTTATTATTGTTACACACAAGGAAGGAGCTATAAATAATCCACCAGTCTCATTAGCTCATTATCAACAGAAAAAGAGAGGAATGGTGTCTGAACCTCAAAGTCAAGAGATCAATCGAGCTCCAAATGAAAGAAAAACTATGAGAGGGATCCAAGGAGGTTGATATGGATTCTATTATTTTTTGATGTATTAGGCTATAATTACCATCTTTCTTCCTTCTCCATTATAATTCATTTATCTTCCATCTATGTTATGTACTCAGATTATTAGTAAAATATTTTAGCAACAATTTTGTCCCATATGTGTTGTGAATGTGTGTGGATTCCTAGATGGATGAGATTGGTTTCAATTTCCTGATCAATCTTGTTTCATATGTTGTTTGAAGTATTCATAATAATGTAGAATTTTTGTTATGTGGATGTCTTAAGAAATAAGTTGTTTGAAATGCATGTAATTCAAATTAAAATGCATAAATTGTGGTAACTATTAAATTCTTGAATGCTCAATATGTTTTTCTCCACCGAGTTCTGCAGAAGATTTATCTTAGTTTTGATAAATTTTACCCTCTACTTCTCTTCCTCAACCACCTATTCTTTTTATCCCAAATTTCTAATACACAAAGGATAAATTTCTCTTGATAGTCAAAGGCACGCCCAATCGCCTTGTTTGGAAGTTTTAAAGAGCTATGAGAAGTGAATGTTTATGCATATTTTATTGGATAAATCGGTAAATGAGGACATGAACTAACTCCTAGACCCACCTAGATATAGAACAAAACAAGACAGGACCTAGTGCTTTCCATAAGCTTTAATAATTGAATTTACTACCAAAAGAAGGGGTAAGACATACCTTAAATATTGCTTCCTTATGCCTTTGTTGTCCCTACTCCGCTCAGGTGCTTTTGTGTTATCAATCCTGCAATGAAACACAAATCAACCAAAGTGAAATCAATAAAGTATATTCAATGACAACAACCTATGCATATGATCAAGGAGTTATGCAATAAAATAAAGACTATTTTATGGGAAAGAAACAAGCCACCGATATATTAATAATAGGAAGAGAGATTACAAACCGTGATGCCCTTCCTTGATGTCATGAGGTTCCTTCCAATGATTCCTTCTTCCCACATTACCGATCCAAGGATCAACCAACAATCTATCTTGACAAAGTAATGCTCAAAACACAAATCCAAGCTACAAAACTCAATAAATCAAGCTCAAGTCAATCTAACTTTCTCCATTAGAGATCCTCTCCCTTTATAAGATGAAGAGGATATGTGAGGAGGTTAGGATGATCCCACCAAATCACAGAAAGTGATTAATATCCAAACCATTTAGAGGCCACCCCACCATAGAAGTTTCTCCATCTAGAAGCATCGAAGATGCTCATTTTTCCCACAAACGGTTGGCTGCCACACCTTAGCTATAGAGTAACCTAATGAAAACTCTCAACCCGCATTATAGAGAAAGGTGCAAAATCAAGCATTGCCATCTACATATAGAGCATCCCTTCCTGCAGATATCCTCCAAAATAGGGTTTTTAGAAAGGAAAACACAACTTCTTCTCTCTAGGAAAGTTCTTCTCCCTTATTTATTAAGGAATTCAGGCCAATCGGACTCCTCCTCAAGGAAACAACAAATAGTTTTACATCATTAACGATCAAAGGGATGAAGAAAATAATGTGTACTAGAGATCCCCCCAAAGTATGAAAATAGAACAGAGTGATAGCTTAAACACTTTGTCGAGTGTGTGTAAGGAACAAGAACATCAGCTTGGCCTAAACCCTCACTAACAAACAAGGGAAATACAAGATAATAATATATCATCATTGATGTAGGCATTCCCATACTCATAATACAAATAAATCAAAGCATAAATGTCAACATGCAAAGATCCATGTCAAGTAAGATGCACCATGGACACCAAACATACACCGGATCCATGCCAATATGACTCCAAATCTTAACATAGCCACCAAAAATACATCATGGATATATGTGTTAAAGACTAAAATTCGAACATAGCCAATGGTATACAATGTGTATCTATGTAACAGTACACTAAATACACTCCAACACAACCTAAATCATTTAAAAGATCCGTGGTCTCATCTCCACCACTCTATAGTAACGAATCTAACCATGTGAATACATGTGTCAAGTCTAACATGGTGGTGTCCACTTGATTTACCGGTCACTAGTGTATACTTCATTAAATAAGTGTAGAGGGAAATTGCTACCAATGTCACCGACTCCCAAGTTATACTAGTACAATCCAACAAATGTGAATCAATGATGAAGTCAACACTCACCTAATCTCCCAATAAGAGGTCAATAATGAAAACCCACCGTCAAAAGCGAGGAAACCGGCCATTGAGGTATGCAAGTTCCAAGGTACCAATTAGTTTCTAAGTCTAATTCTAGATAATGAGTTGAATTTGATAGAAAGACTTGTCACATGATGTTCTTTAATGTATCCCCTTTAATGACATTACCTAAATGTGTAACAAGATTTGAAGTAGATCAGAGTAAATAGTTTGATTTAGGACTAACTCGGATGGCCAATGCAATGAAGGTTTAAGGACTCCAAATAATCTAATAGAAGGCTTTCTGGGTTGAACTTCTTTGAACATATTGACAACACAAAAACTGTCTTGGAAACACCGACTCAAAAACAGGGATCACACCAATTTTGTAATCTTATAAAGGAGTATGATCAAGAGACAAGCAGATTTTCCAACCCAGACACAAAGCTGCAGTGAAAGGGTTTCATGTTTAAAAGAGACTCTTCCATGGAATAATGTGTTTAGACATTTCTTCCCAATTTCCCCACCATTTCTAGCCAGTACCTCTTTATTTTTACAAAAAATTGAGGAGGATAACATGCTTGCACTTGTAAGCTCATCTTTTGGATGAGTCCCTCGGAGTATGCTTTAATGAACCCTAAGAAGGATTGGTTCGGTCCCATATGGTCTTTCGATGTTTATTTAACGAAGTCCAAAGATAGAAAACTCGGTTTTTTTGCTACTTTGAGAGTCTCCAAAACACTTAAAGAGAACTCTCCCATTTACTTTTTTGTAAATTAATCTGATGAGACCGAAAAATAGATAAAGTATTTCTCTCAATGTGACGCTTCTTCAAATACTTTAATGAGCGCGGAAAAAGAACAAGGTCGCCCAACAATATTTTCATGTTTGGGAGAGTCTAAAAGATCTTAGCAAACCCTGCGTTCCTTTCATATAACCCACGAAGTCCGAAAAATTGATAAATTTTTACTTGGTTACATTCTCGTGTATTTATGAGCACAAAAAATAACAAAGACTAAGCCTGGGAGCAATGACACTCAGGCTGTATTTACGAGCATGAGAAAGAACAAAGACTAAGTCTGATTGTTTTCTTTTCATCTTTATGCAAGCTTTAAAACAAAAACAAACTATGCTTGCTATAGATTTTATTTTTTCAGAAGATTAAAACTAAACAAACTATGCTTGACTTCCTAACGCATGGTCGGTACCTAGCCCCCAAATTTTAAGAAACTAGCTCTCTACTTCAAAGATGAATTCTAGAGGCTATAAGCATTGCCTCCCAAGATTCATTTTGTCCAATGGCATAGGTGGATGAAATAAAACTTCAAATTCTAGACTAAGGACTTGACCTTTCAAAAAAAGAGAGGGGGAAAACTATTTTTAATGGAGATTGAAAATGAGAAGAACTACATGCTCATGACTCAGGTATAATCCCCGCACTAATCGCTTCATTTTTAACAAGCTTGACATGGAAATGAGAACTATGCTCATAACCTCTATTTCATTTTTAACGAGGTTACCAGGACGCAGTAAAAAACTATCCTCCTAACTCGGTTTCATTTTTAACGAGATTGAAATCAAAAAATCATGCTCAAAGCTGGTTTCATTTTTAACAAGCTTGGAAATCAGAGAACCATGCTCAAAGTTGGTTTCATTTTTAACGAGCTTGGAAATTAGAGAACCATGCTCAACTCCTCTTCTTTGGATCACGCCTTCCAAGAGTGCCAGCTTCCTGAAGGACACCATGTCAAGGGACAAAATATGGCTCCGTAAGATCTTCACTTGACTAAAGAAACACACCTCGGAAGGAACACATGTCGAGGGTCGCTGATAGGTGGGCATGTCGCTCCACAGCCCTACCGGAGATATCACCATGTCAACCATCGGATCCAAGTCATTTTCATCTAATACTGAAGGTATGGGAGACAATGCCACATAATTGACAACACCAGATAATTGACTTATGGCGGGTGTGATAATGTCTTCATATACGAACCGTTTAAGGAGGTCATTGATTTGATGGTCAAGTCAGGACCAAAAAAAAAAGTTGATCAATGGTCACAATTCTTCCATCGTGAGGGATAGATATCACATGAAAAAGAGTGGGAACAAGCCATGGAATAGACATAATCTCTACCAAGGAGGAAAGTAAAACTAAGGGGTCTTGGACTACCATGACATCAATAGTTGATTGTTTTCCTCCCAAAGTTATAGGAAACCGAGGGAGGGTCCCTAAAGGTTGAATATTTCTTCTGTTAAAACAATGTATCTTTCATAACTCAAGTAAGCTGAGGACAACCAAAGCTTTCCAAGTAAGAGACAAATACTAACGAACGACCTTCTTACCCATCAACGCCCGAGGGAATGTCCTCGGACCACAAAATGTAATCAGAATCTGAAAGGAAATGTGAAGTGGGAAGATGAGGTCCAGCTAGCACACACCCCAATTAAAAAGGATGGTCTCATTACTTGAGGGGATCGAGAAGGAGGAATTTCCTCGCCACAAGTTGGAGTCTCAGACAACGGTAGAAAACATGAGCAAAGATCGCTTACTCGAGTGGGAGAGAACGATCATGGTGAGATCATATTGACTACTTAGTTGCATCTCCAAGGGAGAATAATAACGGTTGGAAAATGATCTACCGCTTGGGTTTCTGTACCCCTAACAGAGGGAATCGACTAAGGATGGATTGATTGATCACTTGGTCAACTCCTGGTTCAACTAAGGATGTGACCCTATTGACTACATGATCAACTACACTGGCCGACAAAGGGACTGGATTGATAATTCCATCAACCACGTGTGGGTCGAAAGTAAGCTTTACTTATAAGTGCCTAGAATTTGAGGTTGTGAAACATTCATGTATTCCAGGAATTTCGAGGTTTCTTCCATACCTAAGGAAAAAGGTGAGTTAGATGACTCCCTTTGCATAACATTACTTGTGAACTGACTCCTCTACTCTTTTCTTTCCTTCCAACCAGATCTTGACCATTTGACGGGAGGTCATCAAATACAAAAGTTGTTCAAAGGCCCACAACACGGTTGGCGAGGGTGAGTAGACCATGCTTCTATAACCTTGATGTATTCGGGAAATCCTTAATATTAAGGGCTACCCTTACAAAACCCTCGCAAGTATGGGTAAGGGCTTTTGGGCTTAATGGTTGTTTGGTGATTCTGACATCAAGACTCCCAACATCTAATTTCAACAATAACCGGGTTTTCCAAATACGTCCCAGTGGTTAGAAGTTTGGACCCCTTGTTTATTTTTTCTTCATTATTCTTCTGTTTCTTCTTCTTCTATCCATCGAGTTACTTAGTTTTGAGCTTACCCTAAGTGAAGAAGACTAAATGGAAGAAGACCTTTCAATTGAAGAAGGTGAAGAAAATCTTACCTAAGTGAAGAAGGTGAAGGATCAAATGAGGTTGATGCTCTTGGGCAAGTGCATCTCGTGGACTATCACTGGAGGGAAAACCAATGTAAGAGTCCAACAGAGACCTGAAGCTCAAAGTAGCCGGCGCGTGAGGAGGACCAATGTTTCTCGTAAGAAGGAAAACAAAAGGTTCTCCTGGAGAAAAGGTTCCTTCATTGATCATTTCGAATTTAATTTTCATTAAAAGAAAGATCCAATCTAGAGTCCATACCAGGGAAAACAAACAACACATGCTAAAATCTAGTAAGCAAGCAAACAAAACCTTCATAATGAGCACACTAGTTGGTGTGAAATCCAAATGTCACTCTGAACAAAGTAAGAAGGGGTCGAGATAGAGTGGGTGGAAAACTTATGTCGATGACTATCTTCTTAACGGACTTACACCTTTGTGCAAGCTCCCACATAATCAAGGGTATACCCTCCAAGGAGCCCTCGAAAGGATTTTGGTCAACATCGACCGTATCAGTGAAGACTTCAGTTCCCTCCTAGTCACCGTAAATACCCTAAAGATAGGCCACTAAGGTTACCAACTTGTAGTCAACCCCTGGGAGGGTACAGGTGACAGTCCAGTTCGAATGTGAGGGCAGGGTATTTAGCCTGAAATAAACTTGAAAGGTTTCCACTCATCCTTGTGGGTATACCCTCAAGCGACACCCATAATAATGTGCAATCTATACACACCAAGACCAACAAAGTGGTGAGTAACTCTTCCAAATTTCAATGTGACCCTCCGGATTGACCCTTGTGTTAGAAGGGCTTCCTTAACAAAATGTAGCAGTGGATTTCAATCAGCTTCAAAGAAGATTCTATGTTTTTTTTGTAACTTTGGAAAGTTATCTTCACACCTATTCCAAATCCCTACAACTAATCTAATGTAGGTTTGATAAATTTAAAATATAAAATGTATAATCAATTTTTACAAGCTCTTTATTTTATGGCTATTGTTATCTAAAAGGAAAATGGCATGGACAATATGGTGTTTTGACCGAAAGTTGTGCAAAGAGATGAAGATGCAATCTTTCATTTAGATGAAAGCTATTCTACAAGATAGAGAAAACATTTATCATTCCCCCTTATGCCCACGTCCCAAAATTTTAAAACTCATCAATATCAATATCTTCAAGAAATCAAAAAAATAGATCAGATATCAATACACTCCATTCATGCCCCGCCATGAATCGCAATTCTCGCTTTACTTCAAATGCAAGGATTCCCAATCTAATATAAATAAAGAAATTAAAACTTCAGGTTTCAAAGATAGCTAAAATCAATAGCAACTGACATGAAACAAAGCAAACCTTAAACAATTTTCTCTTTAACACAAACTATTCAATAAAAGAAAAAAGAAGTTCTTTCACCAAACAATTTAAATAAAAAGACAATGCTTTGTAACCGAAAAGACACTCAAAGCAAGAGACTAAATCTTCCAAAATGAAACAAAGCAAAGATGGCTAAAAAGAAGTTTCAAAGCTTTCAAGAAGACTGTAAACATATCATAATCAAACCCAAAAATTCACACCCCAAAACCAAATCCAAGGTTTGGGTAAGGAAAAACCATCAAAATCAAAATTTTCACAATTCCCACAGTCAGATCACAAAGCAGGGAAATCCCTCGATTCCTCGCTAAATACATATGGGTAAAGGAGTTTCCAGACTGGTCTAAAAATGTAGGGTGCGGAAATCCTAATTCGTCGCAATGTCCCTCAAAGAAGGGTATGGAAATCAAACAAAAATGGAAAAAATTAAAATTAAGAAGGTTTTCCAATGAAATTAAACAGTCAGAGAGTCAAACTAGATCTCCCTGTTTCGACTCAAACATAAACCAAGCAATCAAACAAGAAAGAAAGACAAACTAGGAAAATACTTCCCTGAGAGTCAGCCAATTTTGTTATTACAATCGATAAATGCAAGTTACGAACTAATATCCCTAGACCCACCCAGATCTAGAAACAAAATAAGACATGACCTAGTGATTTCCATAAGATTTAATCATTCCACTCACTACTACCAAAGAAGGGTAAGTGACATACCCTTTTAAATATTGTTTCCTTATGTCTCTTTGTTGTTCCCTCGGACCGACCTCGAAAGGGAGACACAAACCAACCAAAGTGAAAGCAACAAAAGTATATTCAATGACAACCTATGCATATGATCAAGGAGTTATGCACAAAAACAAAGACTATTCTATCAGAACATGCCATCAGACATACATATTAAATAATAGGAAGAGGGATTACAACCAGATGCCTTGATGTCATAAGGCCCCCTTCCAAATTCCATTCCTTGCTTCCCACATACTTTTGATCCAAGGATTCTGAGATCAACAATCTATGTTGACAAAGTAATTCTCAAAAGCCAAATCCAAGCTACAAAACTAAATAACTCAACCAATCTAACTTTATCCATGAGAGCTCCCCTTCCCTTTTATAAGCTAAAGAGAATAAGGTGAGGAGGTTAGATGATCCCACCAAATCATGAAAGTGATTAAGATCCAAACCATTCGTGAGTCCACTTCACCATAGAAGCTTCTCCATCTAGAAGCATCGAAGATGCTCTGTAGTATTTTTCCCAATGCAGACGGCCCTGCACCCTAGCTATAGATCAACCTACTTGAAACTCCACAACCTGACATAGAAAGTGAAATCACATTTATGCACCCACATATAGAAGCAGCCTGCAGAAACCCCTTCAAAATAGGGTTTTACAAAGGGCAACACAAATTTCTTCTCCAGAGTCCCTTCTTTCTTTAGCAATTCAGGCCACTAACCCTCTGAATTCAACAAATAGGTTTACATTAACGATCATAAGGATGAGACGAAATAATGTGTAACACATATTAACCTTTATAAAGAAAGGTAGCCTTAAAACCCTTTCTTGATTTTTGGCTCAAATGATCCTTGGCATCGTTCCTTTAACAATTGAGAAAATCTCAAGGGGT
The DNA here is from genome assembly GCA_010110895.2 of Picea sitchensis. Classification (NCBI taxonomy): domain Eukaryota; kingdom Viridiplantae; phylum Streptophyta; class Pinopsida; order Pinales; family Pinaceae; genus Picea; species Picea sitchensis. Next base: position 6,799 of record SNQJ01S0179306.1, on the reverse strand, counting down.
AACAAGTTTATTGCAAGACTCCTACCCCATAACAGTCCCTCCCACCCAGCAGAAGGTGACAACCGCGTAGGGAAGTCGAGATTGCAATACAACGAGAAGATACACTAGGAGGTTTGAGACATCAATAGGGATAGCACAGGTGCAGTCTGAGATCGCCAATATTACAATGCACTTACAAGATATGTCTAAGAAAAAGGTGGTGAGCGAGCATGTGTGATGCATTGTATATTATTCAAAAGGTTACCATAGGAATGAATGTTCTACACTGGGAAACTACATGGCGATGGGTACATGGAATCCATTTTCAACTAGACCTCAGACCGAGTGGTGCGATATTTGCAAACAATGGTATAGTTCCTCCTCGGTGCCCAACACTACAAAAGTATTAAAATATTATGCATACTTTGTTTTTTGAGTTCTACAAGTCCATGGGGCATGATGTGAAAAAATGTCGATCACTTCAGTTGATGCAAGAGAACACTGCAGATGCCTTTCGGGTTTTGGAAGAACATAAAAGTGGTGACCGCGAAGGTACAGATAGAGGAGGATACCAAGGAGGTACAAGAGGAGGATATGGACGAGTGTGGGATGAGGATATGGTGGTAGTGGAGGAAGACTATGTATTGTTTTAATAGTAGTGAAGTAGGCAATGTGTTGCAGTTTTGTACTAAAATGTGTGCTCTTTGTGGGTATTGTCAAAATACAAAGTGTGTCATCAAATATTGCCCAGACTTGTTGGAAAAAATGGGAAGATAAGAAGGGACACTGGCCATGGGATTGTAGAGCCACATGGAAATCATAAGACAAAGGAAGAAGTTGATATGCGGGTGGAAACCCAAGGAGAAATTCAAACAAAAATGGACTTAGAACATGGAGAGAGCTTGAGTCATAACATTGAGGGAAAGATTAGAAAAGTGGCACAGCAGCTCCTAAGTTTGATGTTGTGCAACAAAATAAATTCCTATGCAAAAAAGGGCTCTTAGAGGAAAATAGAGCATGTGACACAAAGGTCACTCAAGGAAACCAAGGTGCGCAAAGAGGTCTAGTGCACCGCTCAAAGATGATTAGAGGAGATCCGCACCTGTGAATAATTGCACCGCGGCAACAAAAAACCATTGGAGGAAGCTTGTGTGCATGAAGAGATACAACGTGTGACATAGATGTCACTACAGGAGGCTTGCAGACATGAATAGGTGTAGTGGGCCAAACATAAATAAATAAAGGAGTGTGTGTGTGAATAACTACGATGCATGGTGCGGCGTGATATTGATCGCAAGGAACAAATAGAGGATCAAGTAAGTAACTTTTTTCATTATTGTTTGAAGATGTTAAGTGATCTAGATGCTCCAAATAAGTTGAAAAATATTTTGACAAGATTAATGGGGGAAGAAGAGATAGTGGTAGTTATATCTTCCTTGCTACCAAAAATGGATGTGTGTTAGGTCAGTAAGAAGAAGTGCACATGAAGAGAGTTCAAGATGATAGTTGAACGCATAAGCTATGAGATGGAAGGTGTCATGTTGGATCTAGGATATAATGTGAAATATTTCCAAAGAAACATATGGATTTTATTTGGCGTTGGGCTTGGTGTGGTCTCCCATGGGGATTCACCTTATTGACCAATATATTGTCATGTTCATTCATAAAGTGGGGTTAAAAGACGCCCAAACCTAGGGGAATTTATTGGACTAATAAAGGGTGGAGAGGGTTTTTTTAATGATGTGTATCAATGTATGTATTGGGGGGCGTGCATTAGGATGGGTGACTAGACATATCAAATACCCAAAACCCAAATCTACATTGTTTTATTTCACCAAGTTATCTACTCATAGTTGTGATCACAACGAAACCAATGAAGCCCTAGTTAATCTGATATTGACCTCCAATAGAAAGAAAATATGCATTCGATCTCCTTTGGTGGCCCTAGTACAAGAACCAAAAAGTAGTTGTTGTCTATAATGTAATGGTTGATGTATATGGAAATATGGGTAATTCTTGGAAAAATAAAGAAGAGAGGTAGGAAGAAGGCACAAGTAAAATTTATTAAGCATAATAAATTTGTTTTTCTGGACTCTTTGTTAGGTTCAACATGATATTTCTTTCAATTAACAACAATATTTCACTTCGTGGTTGCCTCTCTCAGATGGCGTACAACAAACAAAATACATGATTTGTAAAACAATTTTACGGTTAAATCGACTTAGTCAACATTAAAATTACCAACCAATATAAATTCTTTAATTTCTCTGATTTCCCTTGTTTCTTCTGTCAATAGTTGTCCTTTTATATCAACTTCTCCTCAGCCTTTGTTTTGAACAATTTCTAGAATGCACCAATTTTAATTTCATAGCTAACAAGAATCACAATAAAATGTTTTAACAATCTCACGTGCTCATGAAAAATGACATTCATCAAGATAACATAGTCTACAGTTTCTTTGTTCTAAACTTATATTTTCAATATCTCCAATTGGATGAACAATGGTTGCTTCACCCCCACTATTTTTGTTCAATGAGAAAAAGGATTAAGTCCCGAAGATTATTTTTATGTGTGGATTTTGCATATCGCGGAAATTTAGTGTTAAGAGAATCACATTCCAGGAAATAGGGCATGTATGTCTCATTTGAATGCTAGTTCATGTCACACAATTCTAGGGACATGAAATGGTGTTAGGGCATCCAACGTTGCTCTGCCCACATCAATTTATCTTCTCTTCAATCACACTCAACACTAGGTTTTTAAATCATCTTCCTTGTTGCAATTTGACACTCATTTAATCAGATCTAAAAACCCATCAACATTGGCCATGTCATTTTGCAAAATAACATTGTTTTGGTATGTTGAAAAATTTACTTAAGAATGTTTCTCTACCCACATCAACTCTCTTCTCTTCAATCACACTCAACACTAGGTTTTTAAATCATTGACCTTGATGCAAAATGGCACTGGTTCAATCAGATCTAGAATCCATCAACATTGGCCATGTTGTTTTGCAAAACAACATTGCTCTGGTATGCTAAAAAATTGACATAACGACACAAAAAAAATGTCTCTCCTGTCAGCAACTAGACCTGTCTAATGGGGTCATATTTTATGCTCTTTAACAGGGGAAAATCATATGATGCATAAAAAATGTCTTCTATTAATAGACGAGTCTGTTGGAATTATTTCACTCTAGCAAAAATATCTGAAACATCTACCATTAGCAAAAAATGTTGTTGATTGGGTTCTAGTATGTTGTTTCATTATTATATTGTTCTAATTGTTTTCGATATACTTTCTCAATCATGGTATTTAATGGTTGTCATTCTACAATCGATCATTCTTGCACACATGATCTTGATTATCTTGGTTTGTAAAAATAATAATGCCACCTTAAACCAAAATTCTACCTTGCATTGGTTCATTTGCTCATGTTGCTCTATACCGATAGTATCTCTATGTTAGTATACCAATCTGAATGGTAAATAAATGGTAATGTTTAACCTTCTTCATTATTAGATTTCTCCCATTCTCAAATCGATGAGAATAAAGTTTTCCTTGTATTTCTTTAATTTATTTTACCTAAAGTGTTAAATTTAGGATGTGAAATAAATTTAAGGACATTCCCTTTGAAATTAAAAAAACTCAACTTTCCTTTACTTCATGTATCTTGTCTTTATTTTGGTGACACAAAAATTCCATTCCTGTGTAATGCTTATATTTTCTTGAGGTCTTCACTATCCAACTTGGATCTTAATCTCCTTCATAGTTTCTTATTGCAATCCAATGTGAGCTTTAATATTAGAGGGCCTTGGCCTTGTTTTTCTTTGATACCAAATTGACCAAAGAGATTAAAGAAAACGAGAGGCTTGCACATGATGTGAGATGATAATTTTTTTATGGAAGATGACTTTATGTACATTACTTTGGAGACAATGACATAGCTACCAAAATTATGGGAACATGTCTTAATCCCTAATTAACCCATGCTTTATTTAGTAGTCTAAAGTCACTCTAGCTTTATACTACCTTGACACTAAGTCTGTTAACAAAGTTAAATTTCAACATTATTGTATTGTGAAGAGGAGGATAGACACATCTTTCTTAACACAAATGAAATATTTCATGTTTTCATCATGTTGAGCACTTAACACACCCTAAAAATCCTATGTCAAATTTTTGCTTTTTGGGTACCACTTGAGCTTCTGGGCTTCCATTAATGAAAGTGGTCGGTTCTTATCCGCTTTTAACATCGAACCTATTTCACATTATATTTCTATTGTTTCTTGAAGGATAAGTACAAGTTGTATTTGGTTCTGAATGCTTGTCATCATGTTTTCCATTGATTGAGCTCACAAAAGGTCGACCAAGCCTTTTTGTATGCGTATCTAAATGCTTGTGGAAAGACACAACAATCAAGAGCGGTCAATTTCAGACTCATATTGTGGGAATAGACATGTTGAATTTCAACGGTAGATATCCGTGGCAATCAAATCGACAATTTTGTGCATTCGAGTGTCGGGAATCGTAGGGTTTAACATCAATAATTACACTAAGAGAATTTAAGTCCCAAGACCCAAAGTCCCGCTAATAAATACCTAAGGAGTCGGTGTTCCAAATCCACTGGGTGAGTCAAGTAACGACACCGCCATCACTTCGGGCCTATATTACTTTGGGAGAACTTCATGCCTCACAAAACTCCCAAAGTCGGCCGGGCATGGCACACTCATCACTATGACACATGTACTCATTCTCCTGTGTCATTTGTTGTGTCATTCGGCCCATTTCCACGCGGACATGTGTCACCTTCTTTCCATGACACATTAGAAAATGTAACATCATATGACATCAGACCACCACATCACTGAGACCATATACCACTGATATTTCAAGCACGACATTCCAAACTCCCTAACACCAAGTCTTCGCGAATTGGACCGTTTCATCAACAAGTGCGACATGTGGAGGCGCATTCAATTATTGCTAGATTTTCCTCTAGAATAAATAATTCCAAGCACAACATTTGAAAACCCTCGAAGCCCAAACTCCCGAAGTGAATATGGACCATCCATCGACAAGGACACGCATGCATGATCCCATCACTTTTGGATATACAAACGCTTTTAGAGGCTTGCCCAAGTAAAGAGATGAAAATTCAAGCCCAAACTCTGCAAAGGAATCTAGGACTGGTCTTGCACTCAGAGGCCATGTGGAGGAAGATCTCTCACTTAAGAGATACAACACTCCAGAGGATTGTAAGAACTTTGTATTGAACTTTCAAGCTTGAACTCCTAATCATAGACTATTGATTCAAATCAACCAACACCATTGATCTTTGTAATAGGTAAGGAAGGAATATCACCTAGATCATAGATTGTGTAATCACTAGATCAATCCACTAAATCCATTAGGGACGGAATTGCCCTGACGTTAATTTTCTAGAGCGGTCCCGTAATTGGAACCATGGTATTTTTGTAAGGGTATGTGGCATCTTGTGGTGGATTTTGGGGGTCAGAGCGGTGTGGAAAAAAACCTCCTTTGACAACTTCCACAATCACATACTTATATGACACCACGTCACTGTGTCGCTTCCATGTTACCGTGAGATCACCTCCACATCACCTCACACCTCTACTTCACAGCACTCCCGCTACCGGCCAATCCTAGCCACATTTTCTCTCACAATAGCACTCCAACTCAATGACATCCCTTTCTATATCATGTCTGGCCCTATCATCCCTGCACCCCTGGACCTTCTAATACCTTTAATGGGGTCCAGAGTGGTTTCCCACCGCTGGCCCTTACCTAAACTTGGTAGCCTCAGATTTCAACCCCCCACCCCCTAATCCTCTTACCACCTACATCCCCCTCCGGGATCTTATCGAATTGCCTCTCAATACTTCCCATCTCCCCATGCTCCATCTGTCCTCCACTCATGCCTGTCACCTCCACTCCCCTCCACTTCATCTACGTCCATGTCGTCCACCTTCATGTGTCATGTCTTCCTATTGGACGCCCGCCTCCACGTCTTGCTGTTCAAAACTAGTTCATCACAGTGAAAGTGAGGAAAAGGATCAGTTACATTCGAGACGAAATGTGCTTAGCTTCTGAAAGCTCAGACATAGACATAGATTTAAGTCACAGTCACAGGTCAACACAGATTGGTTCCAGATCACTTCAGCAGACTCCCTCTTTCTCAAGTAGAGATATACTCATGCAACCATTTTTCTCTAGTGGCCTCCAACAACTCCCAGGCATGCCATTAATCAACACATATCTCTGCTCTATCACTCCGAGTCCTATTTTCTACTGAGTCAGTTCCTCCAACGCATGCATCAGTTATGTCTTAGAGATAGTCGTGGTTTTTAATTGATTAATTCCAGCATTTTCTCAAATTAGATACAAGAGTGGTCTTTTGTGTGTGATAAGAACCACTCTTACTAATTAATTCCAGTGTCATATTCAAATTAATAATTTTTTTACAAACAATTACCTAAAAATAGGTCTTAGTCTTCTAAGGACGAGAACCTATGCAACTCTGTTAAATATGGGGGTTTTGAATCTTTGAAGGGTCGATAGTTTTGGAAAAATACCCTCATTTTTGGATTGTAAAGAACTATTTCAGAGCTACCTTGATTGAGAAGTCATGTCCAGGATTTGAGACAAAAAAAAAATTTGTGTTTCATCAAAGGTGTGTGTGATTGGATCTGAATTAGAAGAATTATTTTTTATTTTATCTCATGAATGGATGATGTAATGAGTGAGAGCCTCTGAATCTGTTGATAAGTTATCTGATTCAATATTTTTATAAGCTCTT
>SNQJ01S0179305.1:13782-33336 GCA_010110895.2 Picea sitchensis | reverse complement strand
GGCACTCCAAGAGCATTTTTAGCTTTGTTGAAGAACAATAAAAGGATGTTCTTATCATTTCTTCTTCTAGGTGTTGCGAACTAGTGATCCATGCAACCAACTATCTTACTTACCCATGTTATCACGATTCTCAACCAATTGTAGATCTCTAGGCCTCTTTTTACCAAAATTTAAACAAACCTTGTTGTCAGACCACCTTGCATATCCCATATCTGGCCATTTCTTCTTACTATGAACGCTACTGCAAATCCTCTGTTCTGGCACTGCAAACTCTGTGCAACAACTTTGCACTGTTATTCACCTATCTCAAAACCTATACCATTTTTTTTTCATCAATATATCTATTATATTTCAAGTCTATCTATTTTGGAAACTTAAAAAGGACTTTTGTTGGTAAAGTTACGGTGAATTTTGTAAAAATGATGGTGAAGTATTGAACAAAATCTTTTTGCAGCAAGCTTTCTTGTTGTATATCCATTTTATTGTGTAGTATTCTTTCATTTCCTCACTATAAATTGTCCTTTCATCATCCTGGAGGTCAAATAGGATGAATAACACTAAATCCTTATATAGAACCAAACTTTGAAAGAAATTATCCATCAAAACCCTAAATCCTCTCTTTTTCTGTTTTGCCTCTTGCATCACTCAAATTGTTGGTTTAGTTTTCTTCTTATGACATCAATGGATACTCCATAGTATAATAAGTCTCACAAGGGAGGGATAATTGTGAGGACTGATACCTACGACATGCAACTATTTTTTGTTGAACCTCTGGTCAGGGAGTTCTTCCAAAGAGTGGGATGCTTTAATTTCTGTCAAAAGATGCAGAGGGGACACCCTGAGGTAGCTAGATAATTTTCTTTGAATTTTGATGAAACCAAAACTAAATTTGGGACATTTGAACTTGAGGTATCTGAAGAAACCATAGAAACAACTATTGAGATGCCCAATATTGTTGAAAGGTGGTTTAATACCATGAACCTAAATGCATCCTTCTCCAAAGAGTTCCTTAAACTAGAATGTCAGGGAGATAATCTATCAAAGGGAGTTCCCAGGAGCCACATGATTGAGGGATTTGATAAGATGCTAAGGGTAATCCAAAGTTATTTCACATGTGAGGGAAGGTTCAATATTATTTATCAATACCACATTAAACTTTTGTTGCATTTCATAGGCAAAGACCTCATGAATATCCCTTTCTATTTATTTAGAAGCATTGGAAAAATGGTTGACAGAGTTCAGGCTAAGTCAAAGGAAGTTGACACAAGTGTTTTTAACTCAAGGCTGATTATGATGCATGTGAAGGAGGATTTAAAGAAGAAAAGAATTGACTGGGAGCTATTCATTTCCTCTACAGATTTTAAATTGAATGTTTCTCCTACTCCACAATCCAAGGTGCATAGTCCTCTTCAAGATAACAACACTGTACACACAGATACAAGTAAGAAGAGGAATATAAAATACATTGTTAAAAATGATGATGAAACTAAGGAACAAGAAGGAGAAGAGGGATCGCATTACTCTCCACAAAGGGATCTTTCACCCAAGCTAGCTCTAGATTCAACAAAAACTCCATCAACTAGAGTCACATGCACAAAAGGAAGAAGTTTACTTTTCCCCTCACCAATTGTTGCAGTTGAAGCTAGATTTTGGAGGCCTTTCACCAAGTCATCAGCAAAGAAGGAAAGTGTTGAAAAAGAGGACATCATGTAAGCTCCCATCAAGAGAAAGGGTAAAGGTAAAGATGAAGTTGTTGAAAAGAATATTGAGGTCATAGACATAACCACTCCTCCAGAAAACCCTACCTTCAAAAGAATGGGGAAGCAACTTAAAGAGGCTAGAAAGAAAATTGTTAATTTGAAAGGAGAAGGGTTGGTTGAAAGGAAAAAGTTGAAGGATAGTATGGATCTGTATCTAGAAACTATTGATAAATCTAGGTTTATAGAAAAAAGGTTCATGCCTCTCCATAGGCGGCTTAAGAATTTATATAGACAAAACATAGGATTAAAAGCTCAGATCAAAAGACTTAAACTAGAGTTGCAACCTTTTAAGGAAGAACTAACCTAGAGAAAATTGAATTTGTTGGCCCAAGATGCCATAAGGAGGAGTTCAAGGATTAGAAATTAATGGATGAAATACATTAAGAAATCTTAGTTTTGGAAATGATTTCTCCTTTCATTTTGATTTTTTTTTAGAAAGTATGTTGCTTATAACTGCATTTTTTCACTCATACACCACATTATGAGGTTTCTACAGGCATACCTAACATTGGAGGAAGTTTTTGTGTGTTTTGGAGCTTAAACTAGACTAACTGGGAAGATAAAGGACAACTCACAACACCTAGAACTGTGAACTGGTTTCTACAGTCATGCGTTACGAACTAGATGATATAATCACCGCTACAAGATATGCTATGAACTCCTATTTTGATGGTTTCAAGAGGATCAACGATAACTAGATGGATAGGGGAGCATGGTACAACTGTTTGGAGGTCATTTTAAATCTTGAGTATACCTGGAAAGAAAAGGAATGCTCTCAAAGGACACCTCATTATGGAATATTAAGGTGTTAGGATAATTGCCAACATTAGCCTTTTTTATGGCAGTTTTTTATTTCCAATTTGTACAAGTGTAATTACCTTAGTTTAAGATGGAAGAATCCTATGTTAGAGGATAAACTCGCATTGTATGTTATCATTCCCTATCTAGGCTATAGAAGAATCATTAGAAGATATTTTGTAGGTTTGAATGGTTGATGTAAAAATATTCTTTTAGTGATATTAATGTAACAGAGCCTACTTTGGTTTGATGTATCAAACTTGATGAAATTTTGTTTAATGGAAGTCATTTTTCTCTCTTTCCATCTTATTTATCTCACTCTAAAATTTTACTATCATTGAATGATTCAAATGATGTTTTGTAGTTGTATTGAAATGAAGGTTTGATTGTGATGTTTTTATAACTTTCTTAGAGTTTCTATCTTGGATTTAAGAAGATATTGTATCTAAATATTTTATCTCCTTTGTCTACTGGTAAATCTTGATGCTAGTGGTAGACTTACTTCACTTATCTTACTAAGTATTCCTTCTATCCACACTAATCCTCAAAACCCCGATCTAAGTTAAACATGACCTCTTTTGCCGATGCATTTCATCTAGAATTTTATGTGTTTTAGCATTGTTGGATTAAGTTTTATCCGTTTGACACGACATTTTAAAACTTACCTCATAAAACTGTTGATGGGTACTAAGCTTACACTTTAGCAGACAAAGTTTAACTTTCAGTGATAACATTCTTGGCGGCATTCCCGAGGAACGGATTGAAAACATTTCCCTGGGATTGAATGACAAAGAAATACTGATTCTGAGGCTACATAGCAATCAATACATTGAAGAATGTAGTTTGTACCTAGATAATTCACTCTTATATTTGTGGATCCTAAAGGAAAACACATGAGTTCTACTCCACGTCTACCTCTGCCTACACATGAAGCTCACCCAGAGAAGATCATCAAGAAAGGAAAATCTTATCAAGAAGAATTTTTAGCTACCATTTCAGGTACTACTGGTTATTTTCCTGATTCCACTTTTAAAACACTGGTAGTTTTATCTAGCGATCCTCTTTTATCCTCTGTTGAAATTTCTAAAAATTTAAATCTTGAAAATTTCCCTGTGGAATATTCTTCTTTTTCTCCCAAATTGAGAGAAGAAATTTTTGAAAGTTTTGAAGTTCTTTCCTCACCTAATGTTGTAAGTTGGTTTAGAATTGAGAGCTTAGAGGATTCCTACCCTAGGTTCTCCTTCTCCTCCCTCTCTTAAAATTGTTGTGACCAAAGAATAAGAAACATCAGTTCCCTTGGAATTTCCACTATCCTTTTCAAAGACGCAAACTCTCCTTGTTAAAAATGAAACTTCTCCATCCTATATTCCCCCTTATCCCAAGCTACACATCATCAAGACTGCAACTATACCAATCAAGACCCAATCTCCTCCTTATTCTCCTATAATTTATAATCCTCCTCTTCATAATCCAATGGCAAGTGCTAACCTTCCTAGAAATAGGATGGATGCCATAGTGGCTGCTAGGTATGCCCCTCTTGTGAAAAATCATCCTATGAATGCTCTCCCAGTTGGAGACTATCTTAAGTACATGCCCAAGTTTATATAGGAAGAGGACATAACTACAAAGGAACACCTCACAACCTTTATAGCTATGTTGACAATCTTAATATTGAAAATGAGGATGTTTGGATGAGATGTTTTGTACAAATCCTTGATGGTGGGGCTAGGAAATGGTTTAGGGGTTTAACTCATGGATCTATTGTTGGAATTGAAGCTATGAATGATTCATTTATAAGGAATTGGGTTGATCAGAATTATTTCTTATATTATATTATAGAGTTTGGGTAACTCAAGAGAAAAGAAGGGGAATCTGTATCAGATTTTTCAAAGAGATTTGATAAAATGTAGAATAAAATCCCTACAAAAATTAATCTTACTGAAACTTCTGCCAAGAGAACCTATGATAGTGATTTTGACCCTGATTTTTGCCTGTTTTTGAGAGAAAGGAGATATATCTCACTAGCTCATATTTAAGATGCAACCTTGGAGGTAGAATAAAATATATTGGCAGTTGATAAGCTCAGAGGAAAATATGATAGAGATAGGAGAAAAAATAGAGCTGCAGCTTCAACCTATGATTCTTCTAATGTTAATCATCAAGTAGATGAACTAACAAAGTTGGTTAAATCACTTTCTTATGAAATGGAAAAAATGAATCTTGAAGGAAGACAAAATAATAGAAACACACAAGATACTTGTAATAGAGGAAATTCCAGGAGACAAAATAATATGCCACAGATCCTTTAAAGAGATCAAAGAAATAGGGATGACCAAAAAGTGCAGACCCCTCTTCAAAATAACATGGTTGATGATGAAGTAGGAGAGGATGAAGAAACAGATCCAAAAATTCATTGTGTGGGTGATACCTCCCCATCCACTCATCTAACTCAGTATGCATATGAGGAGTCTCTTTTGGAGAGTCAATTGAATGAATTGAGTAAGGGAGATAAAACTAATGAAAACCAAAATAAATACAACTTAAGGTCGAAAAAGAAGGATGGGAAGCTTAGTACATCAGATCATCCCAAAAAAATAGAAATTTTTTCTAAGGCTATGGATTCTAGCAACAAATAAAAAGAAGAAAAAAACCATCAATCAGTGATTAAGACCTATGTTCCATAAATTAAGGAGATTCTGAATTATCACTCTTCTTTTAGTTTTGAGAATGAAATTAAAAAGATAAAAATTCCAGTGCCATTTTTATAACTGATTAAAAATGAAGAGTTCAAAAGGAATCTTTTCAAGATGTTGCATCCCAAATCTTCCTTCAATTCCACAGACTCAGTGAACCGACAAGATGAAAAACCAACAGTCATATTGGGACCTTTGGTAGAAGATAGGGATGACTCTTTGTTGAGTTAAGAAAAAGGTACAAATATCCCCCTTATCACCATGGTTTATGATATAACCTTGATTGACTTTTCTATTAATTAGAGATAATTAGGAAACAAAATGATTAAAAAGACTTCTAGAAATGTTATTAAGTAATATTAGATAATTTTTGAATTTCGGTTTGAATTGTTTGATTTTATTGTAGGAATGGACAGATATGGTTAAACTCAAATATTATGAAGATGTGCAGACTATTGTTGGTCAAGGGAATCATGCGCAAAGTAGTTTTGACGAATATTGATTCTCTGTTTTGTAACCTTTATAAATAGTAAAAGTAATCCTGAGGATATCTCGATCCTCAGGATAGCTTAATTTACCATATCATTGTAATATATAGAGGGAAATGAATCATAGAGAAACATGTAAGAGAAAATTTATCTAAGAATTCAGATCTCTGAATTGCTCTGTGGAAACAACCTATTGTAAATGTTGTACCAGTTATGGAATTAATAAAATATTTGAGCATTTTTATTATCTTTGCATACCGAGTTTCTAGCAGCAGTACTTCTGAAGACCGTGGGCCCAGTCGAAAGGAGTTACTGTCTCGATCTGTAATTGTATCGATTTGATTTCAGTTCTATGATTTAAATCTCTTTGCAACAGTTAATATAAATGCGTGAGTGTGTTAATATCTTTATAAATTAATTATGCTATTGGATTACAAAGGATATATATTTCATTAGGTTATCAATTGTTGTTCCATTTCCCATTTCTCCTAGTTTATTTGTTTAACAGTTCCTCTCATTTTCACATCAGTTGTTCCTTTTGCTTAAATTAGCATTTGTTGTTCCTTTTTCTTAAATTAGAATTTGTTATTCCTTTCGCTTAAATTATCATTTGTTGTTCCTTTCGCTTAAAGTCATATTTGATGTCCCTTCTCAATTTTACATTACTTATCTGTTCTTTTCCAGTAGGTTAGACAATCATTGATATATCAATTTATTAAGCATTTCCATAGATTCAATTATTGTTTCTTAGCTAGATGAATTCAACAATTTGGTTAATGCCTTTAATTCACAAGCATGTTTTAGATTAGATTATAATTATGTTAAGAGAATTCTTAGTTTCAGAATGAATGTGTGAGGAACTGGATTATTGATAAACTCATATTTTCTTTAGCAACACAATTTTGACCTTTATAACTATATCCATAGACTTTGTTGATATTCTTGAAAGAAAAGACGAATCCTTGGGTTGATAAACTAATGTTAAACTAAGGTTGTTTTCATAACATCTTTAGAGCCCAACATTTTGGCGCCGTTGCCGAGGAGAATGTCAAAGATAGCATAGGTTTCACCTCTGGAGGATGAGGTATTGAAAATGGAAGGTAAGAACCTACATAGGAAATAAGTAAAATTTGTGTGCCAACACCCACCTTCAGCTGATGCATAGAGGTCATATAGGTACTTAGAATTTTGTATGAAGTGTGCATGACTAAGAATAAAGAACCTGAAAAAACAAAACCTCCACCAAAAAATACAAAATCCCAGGGCCTGGTGCCCCCCTGGAAGAAGCACTTCCATAGATGACATCATCTGAAAAGTTCAATCTCAAGCCTCAGTTGGACCCCAAAAAGGTTCTACCTGAATCCCTCAAGCAAAAAATTCACCAACTGTAGCCCATGTTGAGGTTCATAGCAAAACTGAAGGGATTGAACAAAGTTTTCAAAATACAGATCTTCCACCTCTCAACTCTTTAGACGAGGGAGACTCTTGTAATCTAGAAGAAGGATAAGGGGAGACTAGCGGGGTTTCTAAAGAAAACCCATCACCACCACCTAATCCTAGATTTCTTGCGATAGGAGAAGGTACACCTGAAATCCTAGATAGAGGTAGCGTAATTAAATACCCTAGGGGATCAAGTAATCAATCACCCCAAATAGAACACCCAGGCCAAGAAATTCCTTAATATTATTGGCACATCTTCAACCAAATGGCACAACCAAATCAACCATGAACCCAAAATTCCACTTTGGAATATCCTCTAGTTGATCTAGTTGCTAATTCCCCCATGAAATCCATCCCATTACAGAATCTACCAACCTTTCATTGTTATAGAAAGATTTGCCTCACCATTGCTATCTTGCATAGAGGGCCTTTTTTATTTCCCTATGCAGACTTATCAACCCCTTTTTGATAGATCCATATACAAAATTATATATTTTTCAACATATACACTTCCTAACTGCTTTGAATGATGCGTATACGCTTGCAGCTACAATACAACTCGTGTATATTGGGATTTCTGCCAAAAAATACAAAATGAGGTCAGGTTTCCATGTTAGGACAGAATATCTCTGATCTTTGGCCTTCGATATACTAGAATCATTCTAACTCGGCCCTTCAGTTGCATTATAGAGGCTATAAGAGAACAATTTTGAGCTATGGAAAAAGAGAGAGAAAGCATTCAACTTTGAGAGAAAAGTTACTCTGGAGAAATTACTTCATATTGAGTCTGCATCCCTTTGTCCCTCAAGTATGAACACAGTGTTTAGCCCCCAAGCTCTTCCCTTATTTTCAAGAGGATCTCATTATCTCTTTTCTATGAGCTTGCCTTCGGTGGAGGATTGAAGTGGTGGAGACCCAGTTGGAAGGAACTTTGTTTCTTGGTTTCAAACCGTGTCGACATGGAAGTCTGTAATGTTGATACTTATGTTGATCAATTATTAATAGAAATACTCATTTCCCGTCCTATCGATATTTTGCAAATATATGATTATTATCCATGGGAATGTTTGTAATTTTTATTAATGGATTGTGTTATCTTATGTGCTAACTCATTTTATATACTGTCACTATATACTTCCATCGCTTGTTTGTTGAGAACTTCTTGCAGGTGTAAAGCTTTGGGTAAAAGTGATCAATGGTGGAACGCCATCAAATGATTGGATTGAGGTAGGATTCTTCCTCATATTGCACATTAGTTTATATAACACATATTGGAATTGAGTTGATTTCTACAGTCATACCTGTCTGTTGTGGTTTACCCTTGGCCATAGAGATTTTTTCACTTGTAACATTCATGGATTAATTTCAAAATACCCTGATGCGTTCTTATTCGAATTTGATGTCTTGTGTAGAGGTTATGACTAAACCTTTGAACCCTAGAAACTAAAGTTGTTCCCTTCCACTTTGAAAGGAGAAACTTTGCGTTGTTTTATGGGATTAGGAGGAGGAACCATAAATTCATGGGATGAAATGAGACAAACCTTCCTCACAAAATATCGGTATTACTGTAGAACGAGGGATCTAAAAGATGAAATCTTTCAAATGACTGCAAAAGAAAATGAGACACTAGAGGAATATATTGAAATATTTCAGTATAACTTGAAAATATCACTGTATGGCACACTACAAGGTAAGGTACTTAAAGCCACTTTGATAAAAGGAATGAAGAATGAATTGGTAGAAACATTGAATTTAATGGGGAAGGGTGATATTTATCAAGAAACTTATGATAATATTATCTTATTATGCATCAGGTGCTCATGTGGAAGTACATAGACTAGATTGGGAATGCGGGCTCCCCTCACCATAAATAACAACATTACTAGCAGGGGTGTCATCGGAGAAGAAGTTGGTAATATATTAGAGAATTTCAAAACTGACATTTTGAGTACTCTAAATACACAATTGGATGTTTTGCAGGATAAACAGAAACATGCAGAAGAACAATCCTTGTCCATATTTTTCCACCGATGCAAAAGGAAACATGGTATGAGGGAATGTCCTTTGGATGTGGTTCGGGTGTGTGCTATATTTTCTAAAGACCATGAAACAAATCAATTCCCATCACTTCTAGGACTAAAATATTTCTTTAAAGAGGCATAATAGGAAACAAAACCGATATATATGATGGCTCAACATCGCCAATGTCAGGCTCGTCCCCTAGGTATTCTACAATATCCTTCCTCTTTATTTTCTGGGCATTATAATCAAAAACTAAATTCTGGAAACACATGGTAGGGCCAACCATTTGCAAACCCCACCTGGTAGTCCCAACAATATTCAGCTGCAAATCCCACTTGGCCAAACCAACCAGCTGCAAATCCCACTTAGCCAAATCAACCAACTGCAAATCCCACCTAGCCTAACTCGCAATACCCTACCCCATACTAGAATAATTCACACAACAAACCTTATCCTTCAAAGTGGAATAACACAGCGTCCCAAGCCCCCAATTGGAATCAAAATTGAAAGCACTCTATGGGAATGACCAATCAACCCATGGGGATAGCTCCTAATCCCACTTTAAAATCCCCACTCCAATTCCCCAAAACTCTCAACCTCAAATGTGCCCTCAATTACCAGCTCAACCCAACCCAAATCCCAATAATAGACCAACCCATATTGTGCCAATTATTGAGAATTTGGAGGGGAAAATCAACTCTGTAGGGTGCAACGAACTCCGGTTGAGGTCAGGGCATATAATTTCTTCTGAAGAGAGTAACATTCACCAAGAGAAGGAGAATGAAAATAATATACAACCAACAATAACACCCTCGACTGTGGTCATAACGGAAGAATCAAAGAAGGAAGGAAACATAGTCGAGAAACTGTGGTCATAACGGAAGAATCAAAGAAGGAAGGAAACATAGTCGAGAAACCGAGTCCTGATAAGGACATAACTCCTCCTCCCCCGTTCCCCGAAAGGATGATGATAGAAAAACTAGTCGTATATCCTAACGTTGACTTTGTAAGGGAACTAAAGAATCTATATGTTAATATCCCACTCCTACAGGCATTGCAAGACAACCCAATTTATGCAAAGACCATTAAGGAAATATGTGGGAAGAAGCCTATCAGGAAAGTTATAAGTCCATCAACGGTTCACGTGGTAGGTGTCGTGTATGATCTCATCCTAGGTAAGCAGGAGCCAGTCAAGTATTGAGAACTGGGGAATCCCATAGTAACAGTTTAGATATAGGGTTGTTCTTTTCAAAATACACTAGTGGATTTGGGGGAAGCCATCAATATTCTGACCATTGAGAACTGTAACGTCCTGGGTATTACCTCCTTCGAACCTACTTCAATTATG
Organism: Picea sitchensis; assembly: GCA_010110895.2. NCBI lineage: Eukaryota > Viridiplantae > Streptophyta > Pinopsida > Pinales > Pinaceae > Picea > Picea sitchensis. The sequence goes on along the minus strand of SNQJ01S0179305.1, from coordinate 22,787 downwards.
TTACAATTGGCTGATAGATCAATGGTTAAACTAGTCAGCACATTACAAGATGTAGCAATTTCAGTCGACTCTTGGGAATACCCAACTGATTTCCAAGTTATCAACCCAAGAAGTAGACTTTATGGGCACCCATTGATATTGGGAAGACCATGGCTCGCAATAGAATATGCATACAAAGGATGTCACATAGGAAACATGGCAATTTCTAGAGGAAATGGTACAAAGAACCTCATCATGTATCCTCTAGCTAAACCAAGTCTGCCTAACATACATCAACAGTTCCCACCACTCAGATATCCAGAAAAGAATCTACGATCTCCTCTCACACTGGAAGAAGATCTCAGACTCAAGAACCATCTAGAATATGATGTGATCAGTAGCTTCATTAACAACCCAACCATTATAAGAAACCCAATATGTCAAATGTTAAAATTTGTTCTAGATAATGAAGTGCAGGGGGATCCTCTAGAAGAGTTGATGGAACAACAGATTCCTACTACTGTTGTCTATGACAACATATCAGTTGAAATTGCACTGGGGAGGTTTATGAATATCAATGCTAATTTTAATCCGCAACAATAACACAAATTGATTTAGATCCTTTCTAAACATTAGCAGGATTTTTCTTTAGATCCTGACATGAAGGGAATCGATCCCGAACTCTGTACATATCATATATATATTGAGAAATATTCCCGAACCATCTGAAAACCCCAACGATGATTGAATCCTCATCTCAAGGATATTTTTAAAGAAGAGTTATAGAAACTATTGGATGTAGATTTCATATATCCTATTTCAGACAGTCGATGGGTCTCTCCACTAGTAATCATCCCAAAGAAGAATGGGAAGTGGTGGATCTATGTAGACTATAAAGAACTCAATAAATCTACCTAGAAAGACCACTTCCCCCTACCTTTTATTGACCAATTCCTTGATACTTTAGAAGGAAATAAGTTATTTTCCTTCCTAGATGGTTTTAGTGGTTATAATCAGATCCAGATTGCTTCAGAAGACCAATATAAAACTACATTTACATGTCCCTGGGGTACCTTCGCATATAGAGTGTTTCCCTTTGGATTGTGTAATGCTCCAACCACATTCCAGAGAGCCATTCTGAACATATTTTCTAATTTGATTAATGAAGGACTTGAAGTTTACATGGATGATTTTACCCCTTGTGGCACTAATTTTGATCAAGCTCTAAGCAATCTAGAGAAAGTACTGGAACAATGCATTTCTACTAGGCTATGTTTGAGTCACGAGAAATTTCATATGATGATGATCGAAGGTGTGGTACTAGGGAACTATGTTTCTGCAAATGGAATCAAGGTAGACCCAACAAAAATAGAGGTAATCCTTAATATGCCTACACCTCGTACACAAACTGAGGTACATAGTTTTCTTGGCACTGCAGAATACTATCATAGATTTATAAAAAAAAAAAATCAAGAACTACTACACCTTTACATGCTTTAACTAGTAATGTGGAATTTCAGTGGTCTGATAAGTGTGATGTTTCATTCGCAGGACTTAAAAGGATGATTTCAACAACACCAGTGCTAAGAGGACCAAACTGGAAAATATCATTCCACATATCTATAGATGCATCAGATATCGCCATAGGTGTTGTCCTTGGATAGGAAGAAGACAAGAAACCCTATGCTATTTATTTTATTAGCAAGAAGCTTACTCCCACTAAATTAAATTACACAGTAACAAAAAAATATTTTTTAGTCGTTATACATGATATTAATAAGTTTCACCATTATATAACAGGTTGTCAAGTTATTATGTATACTGATCATTCTTATATTAAATATTTAGATAACAAACCGATTACTAATGGACGGGTTACTCGGTGGTTATTACAATTGTAGGAATTCAATATCACCATCAACGATCGACCCGAAAGAGAGAATCTTGTTGCAGATTTCTTGTCTCGCGTACCCAAAATAGATGATTCTTTGACAATCGAAGATCAATTTCCAGATGAACACATGTTCATTGTCACTATTAAGCCACCATGGTACGCTGATGTGGCAAATTATCTGGCAGCTGGGAAACTACCAGCACAACTATCATCAAGGGAAATAAAACTAATTGTCTAGTGCAGTGCATAGTTTACCTGGATAGGTGGATATATTTTTCACACAGGGGTTGATATCTAGATCCAAATATGTGTAAGAGATGACAAAATTTACAATGTATTGAAGGCAGGTCATGATGTGCCCTGTGGCATACATTTTTCAAACCATAGAATTGGGCATAATATTTTACAGATGGGATACTATTGGCCTTTAGTATTTAAATATGCAAAGAAGTATGTCTAGGATTGTGATAGCTATCAAAGGATGGGTCGACCAGGCCAAGTTGATGAAATTCCCTTGCAATAACAAGTAGTCGCAAAACCTTTCAAGAGATGGACACTATACTTTGTTGGTCCCTTCAACCCAAAATCAAACCAGAAGGCCTATATATTAGTTGCAACAACTATATGATTAAATGGGTAGAGGCAGTAGCCTTGTCAAATGCAACAGAGGAAGCATTCATTTAGTTTCTCTTCGAATTATTTGTATGCTATGGATTACCTAGGGAAGTAATCATTGATGGAGGGTCTCAATTTACAACCCATAGAATCACGGACACCCTAAGAAATTAACATAGTTACTTCCCCATACCACCCATAGGCAAACGGGCAAGTACACAGTAACAATAAAGTCTTGGAGGCAATTTTAACAAAAATAGTCTCAACAAACCATCAGAATTGGGCATCCAAGCTTCCAAATGCCTTATGGGCCTATCGTATGACATGGAATAACACTACTAACTACTCTCCTTATCATCTAGTCTATGGAAAAGAACTTGTCTTTCCAAATGAATTTGAGATCAATACTCTAAGGATGGCCCAGGAAATTGGACTAGATCTTATAGAGGCACACAAACAACGCCTACAACATATCAATGAGTTATATGAAGAACGCAAGTCCTCCTTGCAGTGCACATTTGTTATTTAGCAAAAGAGAGCTAGCTGGCATGATAAACATATCAAGAAGAAGTCCTTCCAGAAAGGTGATTGGGCACTTCTCTATGGTTCCAGATTTCAGGATTTTCCTAGAAAATTACAAACAAGGTGGATGGGACCGTATGAAATCAATGAAGTTCATGATAATGGCACTATCACTTTAGTTACCATCGATGGGTCTGGTTCTCCTTTTCTGGTAAATGGACATCGACTAAAACTCTACCATCAACCGCTTTCAAAAGAGTCTTTTTTCCAAGAAGTAAGTAAGGACCCTACTGTTCATATTTTAGCTGGTTGGGAAGGTAACCCAATAGATTCAACTTCATAAAATGATGATTTTTATTGGCACTGTACATATTGTATATAGCTTTCTTTCAGATTTGATTGAGTTTTTAGTTTTTTTTTTCTTTCTAGGGAAGTCACTTGAGAAAATAAGAACTAAAAGAGATGATTGTAATGAACATAATTAGCACTATTTTATGTTCCTTACTCTTGTCTTACTTTGAAAAACCTATCGAATATAAACCCTGTTTTCACAGAATATGAATATGTCATGTTCTGCAGAAAAAATCAGGCAATTGTAATGAATGAATGACACTAACAAACCATCCAATACTTCGATTATTGAATAAACCTACCCATAAAAATTGAATGAATTTAGTTGATGACTAATCAATCCTAGATTCACTAAAAGAAAAATGTATGCAGGAGGTTTACAATCACTTAATTAGATGGTTAAAAAATTGAACATCATTGTTTCCATTCATTCGAATGGAACAATTGTCGTTCCCTTCGTGTGATTGATGTTCCTATTGCATGTAGTTTCCATTCATTTGAATGAGATGATTGTCATTCCCTTGGTACAATTTTTGTTCCCTTTGTGGTTAGTGTCGTTCATTTGAAAGTAACAGCTATTGTCCCCTTTTATCATGATTGTCATTCCTTTTTTGGGCCGCGTTGTTCATTCAAAAGAAACAATTGTTGTTCCTTTCTGCAGCTTTTCCTTATTGTTGTTCCTTTCTCCCAAAAGTCACAATTATTTTCTCATGAACAAGCATGCCATTATTACGTTAGCCACTCCTTTGGGTATGACCTTCACCAATTGATTTTCATCAATACCACTTCTAACGATTTGTCATTTTTTATGTGTGGACTATCTATCATACCTTGTCAAATTGTTTTTTGATTAATTTCTCTGAATAATCTTAAATATTGTTCATAATCCTTAACCATCATAATTTGTTTCTTTCCCCTATATATACATATACTTGAATGATAATTTTCCTTCATATCATAATGAGTCTAAAGAACATTTTTACTTTGCATTATTACACTTATTACACCATCCCTCACTCTTAATGAGTAGATGAGCCTCCCTTAATAGAGCCTAAAAAAAAGAAATGGAAACAAACAAATTAAAATATAAGTAATAGACTTCTCCCACAAAAGATAGGGGGGTCTCATCACCAGCCAACCTACCATGATCATAAGATAATAACATAAGTGAAATTCCCACTATGGCTACCACACCAGGGCAATGGCCTTTGGCATTTTTTTCATCAAAGGACAAGAGGTCTCATCATGAGCCGACTTGTTCACTTAGGTTACAATCTAGTGAGTGGAATTATCGTTATCTGGCTACCAAACCAGGATAGTGATATTTTTTGGAAAATAAAATTCAAACTATTTATTGAGGATACTGGCTCATCTATGGGTTAAAAGGAAACCCTGTCGAGGCTATGCATGCCTACTGGCAGCAGTGGCTCTGCATGTGGTATGGAATTTTACCTTAAATACGCCAAGTTTTTTGTGCGTTCCTAGACTTCCTTTCCTAACAATGAGGCTATCATTCTGGTTATATCCAATAAAAATGGAAAGTAACAAGGTTTTGACATGTGGAATATTTGTAAACACGTGAACAAATTTAAATTATTCAGAATCTTTTTCCTTAAACATTTTTTGAGCATAGGTATGTAAATTTTTAATTTCACGCACAAAAGTGATTATTTTTCATGATTATCGTTAAAGTGATTTTGAAGGTTACTAATGATTGATCTCCCAGCGGCGGCGATGGCGTAGTAATTACACCTCACCTGAACTACCTACCACAATTACACTCACACAAGTCGATGGTCAAGGTTGACCTTTCCATTTATGAGGGGGCAGATATCCTGCACATTTACTGATAGATCATAATGATTGCAATAAATGGAAAAATCACATTTTTATATACATCTCTTGTTCTATGATATTTTCTATTTTTGGTCATATTGTCTCAAAAGTTGGTTGAACGAAGCTGCAACTAGGAATGATATTTGTCCTCATTTGTTCAAAAAATATATGGGTGGTTGAAGTGTACACTGAGAGCCCACATTGCTGCAAATAACTGACTAGGCAAGGGAAATTTTACATCATCTAGGGTGGACAGAATATTTCACTAGATTTAAAGGATATGCCACAAATATCATGCTAGCATTTTTCCAGAATTTGCAAAGAGGAGTCTCTGTGATCATAAACATACAAATTCTGGTCACTAAGAAAATTATAGTAGAGGTTACATGTATCCCCAATGAAGGCATATAGTGGATGGGGAAGTATATAGTGCTCAAGGAGGTTGTGGAATTTTTCGTAGAACCTGGAGAAGAACTCGATAAAAAGGGGAAGGGACTCAACCCCACTACTATCAGCGAGCCATGGAGGGAGATGGAAGGAGTAATAAAAAGGTATATTACATGTGATGGGAGGTATGATGTGGTGCATCCATGCCACCTCAAATTGTTAGTAGTGCTAAAACAGAGGTTAGTAACAAATTTTCCATTTTTCCTAAATTCCATGTTACATGAAGTTGTTGCAAGAACTCAGAAGGCTAAATACCCTGTCACCATAATTAGTCACCATGGACTAGTAAATTTAATAGTAAACAGGGACCTGATCCAAACTCAAATAAATTGGGGTAATCTAATCGAGGTTGATAGGCCCCTACAAATCAAACAGCCTGAAATCCACCAAGAAACCCCCTCACAAAGAATTGAGACAACTCAAGAAGAAGGAGGCAGTGCCCAAATGGAAGTTCCATTACCCCAGCCTAAAATTGAAGCAGACCCCATCCAATTGGAAGAAACTCAGACCTCACAGGAAGAAACATCAAGGAAGAAGAGAAAAAGAACAATTGTTGTTCTTGAAACCTCTACTGTGAAAAGAATAAGAGGAAAAAAGATAATTCAACCTAAAAATATTCATGAAACCACAAATACAAAAAAACTCTCACAGGAAAATATTCAGGAAATTGAACAGATAGAACAACCCTTACAGGAAAACACTCAGGAAAATACACAACCATCACTTGAAATCCTTATATAAAAGTTCTTCAAAAGTTATGAGGTAGAGATGGCTCAAGTAATGAGGAACTTAGGGACATCAGTCACCAAATAAACAAGCAGGTATGAAGAACACCAAGAACCAACCATTGGACACACCGACTACATTGAGAGGGGGGGGGGTGAACTGTGTAGGGCTATTTTTCCCAAAACTCCTTAGTTAAAAATCACCATTAAACCATTACTCATTTATTTCATTTATAACCAGTTAAATTTCAATACATATCAGAAACATACATCAACAATATATCATCAACAAGTCATCACCACAAGGAACACAAGATGTATGTACAATTCTATTTTTATTACAGACTACAATCCTTGGGGTTTTTCAACAAAAAATGAATATAGTACAACTCTACAAGAGACCCAGCTCTATAATGCAAGACTTGACTTACACCCTCAGCACCAACTAATATGAGGCAACAATCCTCAACAAATATCAATCTGTACCATAAACAAATGCAACAACCATGCACCAACCTATGCCAAACAACCTGTAATCAAACTGTACCATAAACAAGTGAATCCAACCATGTACCAAGTATATACCAATCATGTTTCAACTACTCATCAACAATGACTCATCAATATCTACCAACATCATCAACTATACACCTCATGTATGTGCCAACTCATTCATGTTGCTTGTCTCAACCATGACTAGTTTTGGATTAGTCAACAACCCTAAGTGAAATAATCATAACTTTGTGCCAATGAATAAAGATATGAAACTTATATACAATTGTTTTTCATTGTTGTTTATGAAATTCCTCCATTTTTTCACTACTTGGAAACTTTAAAGAAGGAGTTATAGCAAAAAATGGCATACCTTGTTGAATTCTAGCTTATTCTATGAGAGAGACCTTTGTAGAGTGTGCCTTGCATAGAATATTTGTTGAATAGATATGAAACGTACGCCAGCATACTAAAGACACAATATAATAACCTGGTGGTCTCAGCGATTTTTGGTTAAATTAGGAAGAAGTTATGATGTTTTCACATGAAACACATATGTTCTAGACTAGTTCCAGGACTAGCCACAAACCCTACTTGCAGAGGTGTATCTCCAAAAATAAAATGAAGAACACAAGACGTTGTACCACGAATACTTGGATATGTTTCCTTAATGGAATATCAAAATCGCGATTCTGAGATCATTATAGAAAAAAAGTTATTCGCGAAAATGGTGAGATGACACTAAATAACATACCTTAGAAAGCATCATGAAAAGAATTTATCCTCCTTGAATTCAGGCCTCTTTTCTTCACCTTCTCTCTGAAATTCAGCTTATATATCCTTTGGTTGCCTCATTCACCTATATATCTTCAATATTCTCAGTTGTTCCACACCAAAATGATGAAGAAGCTCTCACAATAAGCTGTCCATCAATACTCCAAAGATATTCTCACAAGAAGCTCTCCGATGATCCACAAAAGGATGATCTGAGAATGTGCTATATTATTTATACTTTCATCCTTTAGGTCCATTAACCCATTTATAGGTCCTTAACCTATTTTCCTTATTTAGGGTTGCTGCAATAGAGTTCTCCAATAAATATTCCTTCTTTATACCTATATATCTTCAATATTCTCAAGTTTTCCACACCAAAAATGCTGAAGAAGCTCTCACAAGAAGTTTTCCATCAATACTCCAAAAGATATTCTCACAAGAAGCTCTCCATTGATCCACAAAAAGGATGATCTACAAGAGACCATTGCTATATTATTTATACTTTCATCCTTTAGGTCACTTAACCCATTTTTAGGTCACTTAACCTATTTTCCTTATTTTAGGGTTAACCGCTTTCCATAAATAGAAAGTTCTCCAATAAAATATTCCTTCTTTATTTTGTCACCTTACTTTATCATTTCTTGATTTTGTCACTTCTCTTTATTATTTAAATAATCCACATTGACTTTGTCACTTTACTTTATCATTTAAATAATATTAACCCATTTCTTTTAGGTCACTTTGACTTCTTTGACCTTGGGGGCTTCAAGCCTTCATGTGGGAGTCCTTCATCTTCGTAAGGCCATAACTTTCAAACCATGAGGAGTTATGTGACATTCCACATACCACCGGAAATTGCATGACAAGCACTATCCATCTAGGATAGTTTCACCAAAAATTTCCTTGATATTCATCTCATTATTCCACATACAATCATGGGTCCTCCAACCATTCTTCTAGGATAACTCAATCCGCAAATCATCTTCCCGTGAGGGCTTTCACCATAAGGGGACCACTTTGGATTTCATCTATTTGTGCACCTTATCAATCATTATAAGACAATAATGAGATAATGGGTCCTCCAACCATTCTTCTAGGATAACTCAACTCGCAAAGCGTCTTCCCGTGAGGGATGTCACCATAAGGGGATCACTTTCGAGTTCGTCCATTTGTGCACCTTATCAATCATGATAAGACAATAATGAGTCATCTATACATTTTTCCCACAATGCATCATATACCAATGAAACCACATCGATCCATCTTCATCTATGCATTCTCATCAAGGACAATACATATTACATTACATCAATCATCAATCAATCAATCCTTTGGCATAAATCAATCACTTGAAATCAACAAATGACATC
>SNQJ01S0179305.1:0-13772 GCA_010110895.2 Picea sitchensis | reverse complement strand
GGCATTCTGAGTGAAATTATGTTTATGAAATTAAAGTGTACTTGAGATGCGCTGTGAACTATCTGATGAGATGGCAATGTACAAAAAGAACCTGATTTGAACTTCTAATGGGTAAAGGGACAAAGTGGAGGGGTTTTAGTACATTGTGGGAGTGGTGACATGTCAGGGTGGTGGTGGATGCATAAGGATAAAGGCTTGTCTAATATTATCATAAAGATAAAGATACAAACCAAGGGTAATGGGCTAACATCAACACTAATTTTATTTGTGCTAAAACCTAAAATACTATAAGGAAGAGGAAAACAGTGAAAATTAAACAACACTAAAGATAAAAATAAAAAACCTAAGGCTGAATTGACCCAATCAATTCCATGTGATAACACCGTGTGTGGCCCAATGTTTCTCTCAACTGGCGCACTAACTATGGTGGTGGCAAATTGACAATAACAAAAATATTCGTAGGGTCTACTATAAAGCGTTGTTTGCATATAATGTGTCCAAGTATGATATCAAATGATGTACTAAATACACATTTCTTAATGTTCAAGAAAATATGACATTTCCTACATATTTCTAACATTAACATCATAATTTCTACATGGTCCTTCAATAAATTGAATAGTGTCCAATCATCCAAATAAGCTTCTAAAAATTTATGTATAAACTCCTTGAATGTGGCTACTACTACTCTGGAAAATATTGTTGGTGCATTCTTTAAACCAAATGGAATTATTGTATACTGATATGATCCCCACTTTGTTGCAAATGTGGTTTTGTACCTATCCTATGGAGCAATTCTAATCTGATGGTAATCAGAAAATCCATATGTGAAGGAGTAGACTTCCTATCCTCCTACATTCTATAAGACTTCATCTATAAATGGAGTAGGAAAAGGATCATTTATGCATGCATCATTTAACTTTATCAGATCCAAACATATCCTAATCCCTCTAGTCTTCTTTTCCTGGACCACCATTGGACTAATCCACTCTAATTCTTCCACATGCTCTATGATTCCTGATTCTATCAGTTTGTTAAGTTGTGCCTTAACCTTCATCTTATATATAGGATTTAATATGTATGGTCTCTATATTACTGGTCTTGCATCTAATCTGAGGGCTATCTTCATATATTCAAATTATCTTGCTACCCCTTTCATCTATGAAAATGTGGCTGGAAATAAATCACTATATTTGAGCAGTAATTCAGTTATCTTTTCCATTGTCTCACTGTCCGAGTAATCTCCAATGATATCTATCTTTGGCTTATCTTCAGTCCCAATATTGACCATTTTAATCTTCATTGGTGCAATGAACTTTTATTATTGTAACAAAGGTCCTTCCAACCCTCTTTCGCCTTCCCCTTCTACTATATGTATGTCACGTGGGTTATCTTGTACTTCCTCATCCTCTGTGACCTGTTAATAGTAAACTAATTATTCAAGTGTTTCCTTTCTGAAATATTTGTCTATTTTCAATGTATCTACCACATATTCTTAAAATATATTCCTTTTCATCCTCTGTAGTGATAGATCCACCCATGTATTCTCACTTTCAAATGAAAATGTCTTCATGAAATTATGATGCACTACACCCCAACTCACAGTTTCTCTACACAGTTCTTGCTCCTTGTACTTGTTACTAGGTATCCCTTATAAGGTATGAATAAAGTAATGTGTCCATTCCCATGGTGGTACCAATCTCCATTTATTGACATAACCATTTATATGTTGTCTTGGGTTCCTTCTTTCATCATACTTCTGTAAGGGTCTATCCTGTTGTTGATTTGGTTTTGTCGCTTGGGTGAGAAAACCAACAACACTTGCATGTCTAGATGAGCTTGCTAGACAAGATAGAAGTTGGTGAGTAGGTTAAACAAGCCAAACACATGTATAAACAAAGAAATAAACTAAACAACTAAGAAATAAATTTTATAAAGCATGAGAAACTTAGAATCATGAAAATCAAACAATGACCAACATAATGCTACCAATGGTTCAATAGATTGGCAGGAAAAACACTATAGAGAAAAATAGGGAATTATTAGTACCCTATTCCTCCTTGGGAGGGCTCTTGAGTTCCCTAATGGAGAGCTCTTCATAAAATGGAAGAAATGGAAAAAAGTTAAGAGTAACAATGCCTATTCCCTCAATAGGTGAGTGGAATGGCCTATTGCAATGGCGATTGAAGGCTCCAAAGAGAAAAGAGGATTCTCAAGGGAGAATTCTTGTAGCATAACAATACTGTGAAGATATTGGTTTCTTAGTGCACCCATGGCTCTAATTTATAACTTTCATACATGGAAAAATCTAATTGGTTCATAGTGTGAAAAAGAGGGTTTTTAGGGCACCCTCTAGTCCTTGACCAACCTCCCATTTTTATTTCGCTCAGATATGAGGGTCAAATCATGTTGGGGGTTGGTCCATAAGTGTTTGAGGGGCCGACAAGATCTATAAATGCGCCATTCATACACATGTGTGGATTTTCTCGTACATAGTTGCACACTTTGCGCATTGTGCACTTTGAGGGTTGTGTTGTCCCACGCACATTGTGCACTGTGCACGTGCTTCCTTTGGTGAATCTGCACATTTCAATTTTTGATCCAATTGTATAGTTTTTTTCCTTTTGAATGCATTTCAGTGTTGTAGGTGGACTAATTTCTATTGGCATTGATTTTTTCTTTAACCATTTGTGTGTGATGTTGTAGATGATTTTTCAGTGATAACACCTGTTGAATCCTATCAAATCTTATGCGCATCAGTCTCTTACACTGATACCAGTCCCGAATTACCTCCTTATGTGCACTCCACCACTGCGCAAGTGTGTCTCTCGATGATAAATCAAATACTAATAATCTGTGACTATCCAAAACCTCTGATTCGAACTTTGTCATGAAGTTTTCTAAATTGTCCTCTTCAGTAAATGTGGGGAAATTTCTCACTTATGTTCCAACCCATATTACTATGCATGTAATTATGGCGCACATCCTAGTAGAGAATTAATGCAATCTTTGCTGCCAGTTTTCTACTCCAGTGTTCGAATATGAGATATCAGAATTGATACTCCAACTGAGTACTCCATCTACAATTGGATTCACATAGTTTTCCTCTCATATAGTAGTTCTATAAAAATGGTTTACATCATCCCCTAGAACACTGTYAGGGATAGGTTCTACATACATTTCACAATCTKAGGGATCTAAAGGTGATACTAGCCTAAAGTTCCCATCTTCAAATATCATCTTTCTAGTMTTTAAATTAATTATGGCATGATTATCAAACACCCAATCAATTCCGAAAAGTGTTGGAAATGGTATAGACTCATCCACTATATACATTACTTCAAAGTCTGTTGTGGTGYGCAAACCATAWAAATCCATTTTTTTATTTTTCAATATACCTATGGGAATCACTCTCTACTGGTTTTTTAGCTTCAATTGGATATTGGAATACCCTAGTGTAGGTTCTCCCATTGCTTCCCAAGTTTTATTTGGAAAAATGTTAACATCTAAACCTAAGTCTAGGATAATATTTCTCATGTTAAAGTCTCCTATGTTTGCATTCAATATGAACTCTTTACTAGGTCTTTTATTTCTATGGACTTGATTAATCCTCTTTGGTTATGTTCCTATCCCTTCTTATATGCTATATTTCTCAAGCATCCTTTTAAACAAATCCATGGAATTATTATCATTAATTAATTTAAAGAAAGATTCCAGAAAATAATTTAAGTTACTTGCTCCATTTGTTCTCCTTTGTAAGTATGATCCAAGGGTTGATGCATATAAAAAATAGGAGTATAATACCTCTGCATGGTGTTCGATGTGGATTCTTCATTCTCCTTCAGGAACTCCTTCTTTTCTTCTTTGAAAGTTTCTTTCTCTTTCTTTGCATCAAATTGATGTTGTAGTTGAGTGTTCTTCTAAATCCAGTAATGATATTACTTCTTTTGATCTTGTGCATCTGCTCCTGTCTAAACTCCTCCTCTGTTCACTATGTTGATGTTCCTCCTAGGATCCCTTATTTCTATAGAAATCCACTAAACATTCTAGTTATTTAAATTTTTGTAGAAATCCATTGAACATTATGGAAATTGTCTATGACATGATCCGTTGTGTGATAGTACATACATGTTTCTACTAGTTGAGGAAAATATCTGGAATAGTGTCCTTGTTGCTAAAAATTATGGAAGATAATAGGCCCTCTACCTCTTCCCATTCCTCCTCTTCATCTACCTCTGAATCCTCCTTTGTTCCCCTGTGGATCCATGTTTTTTTGATGATATTGTGGTGCCTGATTATACTACGGGGTTTGATGAAATTGTGGCACTGCTTGAAATTGTTTCACATTGGAAAAATATGGTGCAGTCTATCCTATCATCAACTCAACCTGCATCATGTATGCATCTGAGATTCTTTCCTTCATTAACTCCAAAGTTCTACAATTTTTTTCTTTATGGCCCACTGATTTACAAAAGTTACAGAAAGTACTCTTCGGTTATGTCTTGTACTTTTGCATCATAGGGTAGTCGTAAGGATCATGCCCATGTGTCTTTCATATTCCACACCACAAACCTCTTGTAGGTAATGGATTCTAAAACCCTAATCCCATATACTGCACAAATTTCAGACACTCATTCTTGTGATGTCCCTCTAATCTACACATGGTACACCACACTACTTCTCTTTTCTCCCTACTCTTGTTCTTATTTAATTACACTGTCAAGTTCTTGAGGTCTTCCTTCAACTCCTATATAGCTGGATCTGAATGCTTATACTAATTATCTTCTAACTGCATCGTTACTTGTAGTGCCTCTGCCTGGGTTTGAAATTTCCAGTGTCTCAATGGATATTTGAAATGTGGTAATAAAGAGTCGATAAACAATTGTCTGTGTTGCATGTCAGAAATGGGATAGTTTAGTTTACCTCTCAATGTCTTGAACTTTTGATCAATGTCCCATACATAATCTCCTCTTTTTTGTCTAACCTCAATCATCTCATTCATAAATGATCCTTTGATTCCGACCTCTAAAACTCAATGATCATTGCCTGTTTGATCTCTGCTACTGTTCCTAGTGCACCCTGCATATTGTTTACTGCTAACTTCATGTACCAATCCAGCGCATGGTTTCTGAATGTTATTGCTAACTACACTACTTTTGTTGCCTCATCAGTGATTCTTTTCACTTCCCATATTCTCTCACATATGAAAAGGTGATTCTATGTGTCTTTTATTCCATCCCCATGGAATTCTAGTAGTCTTATCGTTGGATCTACACCTACCATTATCGAATGTGTTGTACCTACTTCACGCAGTACTACTATCTATATACTGTTTTTTGAATTGATCTCCCACTGGTGTTGCTACTATTACTTCCACTTGTACCACTACCTGTAATGATCCTAGCACTTCCACTTGTACCCTCACTTCTATTATGATCTCCTAGATTTCTCTAACCGTTAGTCACTAGTTTAGTAAACAACTCTTTCTTTTTTGATGTGTTAGTCGTACATGGGGTTGTAGGTTATAAACTGATTCAGATCAGGACATGGGTATCTTCTTCCTCATTATATATTTCTCCTCTAGTATTTATTTCATATGTGGCACGTAGTATTTCTTCAATGTGATCCATAGCACGAAGATCCTCTACCTATTTTTCATCACTCTCCAAGCCTTCCCTCTCGACTACTGCTTTTTTCTTCTTATTGAGCTTATACTGGTAGGGTCTGCCACTGCATGTCGTTCTTTCCTTCTGCATCATTTCCTGGATCTCCTCTTGATCCATCATAATGGGATATTTCTCTTTACTGTTCTCTTCTCTATCCATTTCTGCCTCCATCTCATACCTTCCTCAGGTTTACGCTAACTCCACCATGCATGTAGGGTAGTTTAGCTGTTTGATTCCATAGTTAATACCCCTTTGTCATGCAATAATCTCTTAATCGAAGTGTACAATGATATGATGTATCTTCCCCTTGGAAACTTAATAAAATCATACTTTTCTATACTGTAATAGTTCAATGTATCTACTACAAAATTAGTGGTATACCCCACTATAATGTTGTCTAGCCATAAATATACTACGTGCATGAATTTTTTATTCGCCCTTTTCAACCACGCGATACTTTCCTTTGTCCACTCCACTGGTCTAACCCTATTTTTTCGGATGGATATATTTCAACCATGTTATCCACTCTTGCAATAGCATGGGAAACTCACTAAAGAAACTCTCATGTATTTCACTAACTATGTATCTCTCCAGATACTGTCTTGGCTTAAACTTAGAGATTCTATTATCTTTGTGGGAAAAATCTAGTTCCTAAACTTCCAACCATATTTCAATATCTACTTTCATGGGGTTCCAACCTACACACATTCCCTTTCTTAATCCCTCGTTCTATACTATGTGATATATCCTTCCCAATCTAATCTTCTGAGTTCCAACCGACAACGAAACCATTGTTGGGTTACTTGGGCAGACCCAGGTTCTAGTTGTATGATTACCAACAAGCCCTTCTACTATCAACCCTTATGGATACTATAAGTAAACCCAACACACATAGTTCATTTCACAATCTTACCCAATATGTCTTATATGGGTGGTCGCAGGACTCAGATGTCTGCAACCCTGGGATGTGATGTGTTTCTCTCTCTGAGGCATTAAACCTACTTACTGTTAACCCCAAATCCTCATTAGATATTATTACTAACCCCTATCACTATTACTATAATAGGGATTCATTAATCATTACAACCTCATTTGATCAAAGAAAAACATTGATATACTATGCCCAAGATTCTAATTTAATTATTAGCTATAATATTCATTCATTCCATGCGATTCTGTAGATTCCATTAGCTTTAAAGAAACATATTCATCATAAAAAATTATCAAATTAAATGCAACCATAAACACTGCATATAGTCACATAAAACACAAATATATTATGGTTCACCCCCTGGGACTATGTCCACAAAGATTTGTCGCTTCGGCTCTTTATTCATCTTTCATGCAAACTATAGTGTTGCGCACTATACAATCCTTCCTTCATTACATCCGATCTCCACAGATCACAATAGTTATCACTTACACTGATAACTTCTCATCAAAACCATAGAAAATAGTTCAACCAACTACATAGTGTCAACAATCGACTGATCATCACCCTTGTACAGTCCTAATACATTCTACTTATACAAAAATAGAACAAAGTCCTTATAAAAACCCTAACCCTAGGTGGATTAGGTTTTTCCACTTCCTCCTTGACTTTGTCTCGGCTGGTCCTCAATCCAACCATTTCTCCAAGTCGGCGCTTGTCAACTTTTCAACTTCTCCACAACAGTTTTTCCACTTCCTAACTGCTTTTCTCGGCATGGGTTTTCCCTTATTTACGGCGTTGCTTATCCTCTTTTTCCGATGTGCTCCCCTGTTTTCCCGTGCTGCTTTAACTCCTTCAATAATTCTTCAATTTTTCCCAAAATTGGCTTGCAACAACACCATGTGACCATAAACTATGGGTAAAGGGATAAAACCTCGACCCTTTTTCCACCCATTCATATAACATTACAACCTTAAATAAAATATCTKCCATATATAGTTAAGAAGTAATGCAATGGTGTATTGGTAATGAGAATGTGTAAAGTTTAAGGGATGTCATGGGTTCGACCCCCATCAACTCCCATAATTTTACATAACCATGACCATCATTGGCCAATGGGAGGTMTCCATGTGGTGGCCTCTCATTRTCTCCCTTGCGCCACATGTCAAAAAATGATTGATCCAACTGGACTGTACGAGTTGTACCAYGTCACCTTCCTAGTCAATGTACAATGTGCCACATTAACACTGTACATCCTATATGGTCATGCCATGTGTCACCCTTGCAGTGCTGACACATGTCACCTTGACCCTTTGACTTTGTCCTTTTTTCCTGTTTTGACTAGCCATAACRTTTACATACAAACTTTGTTTGAGGTGATTTTTATATTGTTGGAATATATTATCGAGCTCTACATATTGATGTCATTTTCGAGATAGTTTTGAATAATTTAATTTTGAGCATTTGTGGATCATCCTTGACCTCTGTGAGTGTTTCAAATCATTATGTACCTCTGTGAGTGTTCATTAGATCCTCATAGATCACACCTTACCACTAAATAACTTTTGTACCTACAAAAGTATATATATCCAACAACTTAGTGATGATAACTCTAACTCACTCTTCCACCTTATTGAAATTATCTTATCTAGTAACTTAGTGATAAAGCTTCTTCACTCTCCCATCTTGTTGAATATTTTGGAACTCAGTATTCATCTTGGAAATCTTAGGTAGTATATCAATGTGCTTCTTTATGCTTCTAAAATATGGCTTTCACTCTGGCCTCTGGAACTGTCGCTAATATAGCTCCGATTTTGGCTCATATATTCCCTGACAACAAAAATTTTGTTCAGTGTATCTCTACAATACCTATATTTTGTATTCAACATCCACTCCCATCTCCTACTTTTGAGGATAGTCTATCTCGACCAATATGAAACTAAGTTGAATGATTATCTATGCCTTGCCCTTTTGGACTTGCCATTCATGTATTGTTGATGTATATGTTGGAGTCTTCGAATGAATTCCATGTCCATTTCTTCCTCCTGTCTTGAAAAACAACTTGATTGATATTGTTACCATCTATACTTGACTTGCTTATGTTCAAGGTATACATCCACATGAACATTACATAGTATTTTAAATATTATTATAGCATGCACCTTTACAAATATGCCTCTTAAAGAGAGGATTATTTCTCCTTTACTAGCTCTAGAGAGTTTTGCATTACATTGATGCCCTTTGTGCTTCCGATATACATGTTCAAAATTCCTTCATCCTTCTATTCCTTTTCCTTCGGTTATTCAGAATCAATAATGTTGACTTAGATAACTGGATCCATATGTAGTCCTTTAGCTGATAACAAGAAAATACAATTACCTATACTATTATTGAAAGGATTATAAATCTTTATAATGAGATTCCTCTCACTCTAAAAAAAATTGGCTATATAGATATTTTTTTTGCAATATTTCTCTCACTTAGAATAAAGTAATTATATAGAAATATTTTTAACGAGATTCCTATCACTTATAATAATATGTAAGGTGGCTATATAAAAATCCATTTTAACTAGATTCCTCTCACTCCAACAATATGGGAGGTGGCAATATATAAACTCACTTACAAAATTCCTCTCACTCTTATCAACATATAAGGTGGAAATATATAAATTTTACATAGTCCTTATCACTCTTATAATTTTACAATGAGTGGATTACAATCCTTCTAATAGACTTTAGAAGATATACACATATGCATATTACATTTACAAATATACATATTTACAATGAAATATTTTATGATGGATGGTTTATAAATGGACTCATCCTTCCCTTGGTACTGGAAGGAGTCTCACAACTTCCTATCTCTGACAATGCCTCTGACGTTGATGTTGATTCTGACATTGAATCTAATGAAAAATCTGATGTTGATTCTAAGAAACCATTATAAAAAACTATAGGTCTTCCCAATAACCTATATAACCTCTCTTTGTGAACACCAAATACTATTTTTTGTGTCGTGAGTAACTTTCCTTTGATACACAAGTACCTAACTATTCCAAAATGTGACTGGATATCCTTCATCTTCAAAATACGCAAATAAGAGTAGGTTTACTTTCAAAGATAGAAAATACAACATATGCTATATTCCCATAAACCCTCCCAACTCGAGATGAAATCTTACATATCCATACCGTTTTATTGCTTGTCTGGTGTTAGTTCTAGATCCTACATAGAAATATGCGTCGGAATATGAGAAAGTCAGAAAAACTGATCTCATCCCAGTAATGTGGTGAGATGAGCCACTATCCACGAACCATTCCTCTATGTATTTATATATCACTTTGCCAAGACCATCCATAATGAAGTATTATTTCTCAAGTCTGTCAGTAATACCATTAACTTCATTTGGATCCACTGCTTGTTTTATTGCAAGTGCCTTTACATCTTTCTTGTTCTTCTTTGGACATAAGTGCAGGTAAAGTGTGCAACAATTCTCAATATTATGTCCACTCTTACCACAATAAGAGTAGAGTGTCACGTTCCCATGTTGGAAACATGATCCCTTGTTATCATTCCCCCTTTTTCCTTTTCTTTGAGAAATGATCTTTACCTTTATACTTCTTCTTGGAGGCCTTAGCTTGCACAAATTTCTTCTTCGACAATTATCCGCATCATGGTTACTATTTCCACAATAAGCACATGGATACTTTGGCCATTTACTAGTGTTAACTAGTCTTATTAGTGGAAAATGTCTTCATTTCCCCTTTATTATGCACATATTTCTTTGGAGATGTCTTACACATGTTACCTTTCTCTAGAATAGAAGGTAAGCCTAATTTCTTATGAAGTACATCTTCATCTAATGTTCTTCTTGCTTCATCTATGCTCAAGCATTCCCCATCTTGACGGGAAAAAGAATAATATGATGAGTCATCCTTATCGATCATGCCTTTTTAAAGAGGTAGTCCCTTTTGCATCAATACTTTACATTCTCATCCTTCCAATATTCATGGCTTGGTATTAATGGTGCCAATACTTGCTTCCTGATATGCAAATTTCTTTCGAACTCATGAAAAATACCCTTATGGAATTCCTCATGACATATCAGTCGATCTTGCAACTTCTGCTTCTCTTCCTCAAAAGCTTTCAACTGCATTGTTATCTCATAATTATCCTTCTCAATATGACGATTAATATTCTTTTGTATCCTAAACTTTATGAAATATTTACTCATCTTTTCCTCTTGATAAGATTATTCAATATCTTCACCAAATTAAGTCTCATATCTCATCACATCAACAACTTTTAAATACACATCAAAATAGCTTTGATACCACTTGATCCAAAAATCCTTAGACACCACTTATTTATTTACAATATATACATGCAACATCTAACTTGATTCTAAATAATTTCATGATTGTATTGAGTTGATTTTCATAAAAATGATGATGTGATTCTTATCCAAAAACTCATAAAATGATGATTAATTTGCAGATTATTGAGTTGACACAACAAAAAATAAAAGAACTCAAATTGCATATATGGATGACATATTACTTCATCTTCAAAGTACATTTAGATACTATGATTGTTCTCCATTATCTCAAAATACCAATTTACATTACAACATGGGCTTTCAAAAAGCCAATTTAATGGACTCTCTTTATTTCCACTACTCAAAACAAGAAAATGAGTTCATCATTGAATTCCTTGAGAAATTATGAGAAATTTGAGTATAAGTCGACCAAATTCCAAATTGGCTCAATTACACCTTCTTTACATGCCAAACGATGCACTATGGAGCTCATTAGTGGTAATCTAGACTAAGACTTTTACAAATGACCTTTGATCATAAAATAGGCCTCAAATTGACACTCCTTACGAAAATTCGTGAAAAATGAGTATAAAGTTTCCTAGGTGTAGTCAATATACCTCATGGCACATTTTTATATGCAATTCAAAACTTAGATCCTTATCTGAACATAAATTTATGCATTCAATAGGCCTCGATATCCAATCCCTGCATTAGGATCTATTCCATCTTGAAGTGTGTGCACATAGGGATGTGTGTCAAGCATTGGGATCTTCACCCATAAATAGGCAATGGGCCCTCCAACCGTACCCACACCTTCCATTGATGTCAGAATCATATTAAATCTGGGTTGGTTGGGTTTGTTGTAAAAACTGTCATATTTGGCATATTAGTTAGCAGATGGATATAATTTGTTGGCATTGGCAGGAGGTATGGGTTTCGAAACCTGTAGACTCCTATATATATAGTATGTATTGTTTTGTTGGTTATATAGTTCAACTATCGTATATGGTATTAACACCCTTGCAGATTCATAGGTGTTGGTTATAGACGATCCCATGTGACCATAAATTATGGATCTAGGGCTAAGCTCTCAACCCTTTTTCCACTCATTCATATAACATTACAACCTTAAATAAAATCTCCACCATATATAGTTAAGAACTAATGCAAAGGTGTATTGGTAATGGTATTATGTAAGGTTTAGCAGAGGTCATGGGTTAAACCCCCATAAAATCCCATAATTTTACATAACCATGACCATCATTGGCCAATGGGAGGTCACCACATGGTGTCCTCTCATTATCTCCCTTGTGACATGTGTCAACAAATGATTGGTCCAACTAGACTATACGAGCTATACCATGTCACCTACCTAGTCAATGTACGGTGTCACATGTTAGCATTGTAAGTGTTATATGGTCGTGCCACGTGTCACCCTTGCAGTAGTGGCATGTGTCACCTTGACCCTTTCAATTTTTCCTTTTTTCCTTGTTTGACTCAAACTTTGACTGACCATAAAATTTTCATACGAACTCTGTTTGAGGTGATTTTTTCATCGTTGGAAAGCTATTTTCGAGCTCTACACATTGATGGCATTTTTAGAGATAATTTGGACTAAATTAATTTTGAGCATTTGTGGATCCTCTTGGACCTCTGTGAGTGTTATAGATCCTTCTAGACCTCTATGAGTGTTCCTTATATCCTCTTGGGTAATAAATCATGCCTCGTTGAGAAGTTATTTTATAAACAAGAAAGAATCAACTACACTGAAACCGTTTCTCTGGTAGCAAAGATGAACTCGGTTCGATTAATTATTTCCCTGGTTGCTTGTTTTGGATAGAAAATCCATCAGATTTATGTGAAAAATGATTTTCTTCATGGAGACCTATATGAAGAAATTTTAATGGAACAACCACTTGGTTTTGTGACATAGTCAAATTTGTTTTGTTGACTCAAGAATTTTCTTCATGGTTTGAAGCATGCTCTCTGATCTTGGTATGCTAAAATTGACAATTTCTTTCTTTCACTTGGTTTCAAACATTGTGAATCGGATCACATCTTGTATGTACTACATACCAATGGAAACACCTTGATTGTTTTTTTATATGTACATGACATATTCATTGTTGGCAATAATACTAGTCTTATCCTTAGATTGAAGAAACAACTTGTTGAATCCTTTGACATGAAAGGTCTTAGTACTATGGATTATTTTTTGGGTTTTCAAGAATTACTACTTTATGATTGATTTTTCATTTCTCATTCTAAATATGTAATGGATATTTTTGGGCCCTTCGTTTTGTTGAATAGAAGTTGCACACAACACATTGCAACTTCGTTTTGGAGAGAAAAAGTTGCAAGCTGCTGAGTAGTTGGATAATGGACAAAAGAAAGAAACAAAAAGTGGTTGGAAGGACGACACAACATCAATTTGAGGAAGAAAGATGCAACAATATCAAGAAAATAAATAACTCTTGGGTTCTCAACCAACAAACCTAAAGATCATATTATATATATGAGATCGATGTGATTGTAATAGGCTAATGGCTAATGAAGGGTTAATGGGTTATAGAGTTGTTATTGTTTTCTAGGAGGTTCATATAGAATTATTAGTGTTATCACTGTTGTTGGTACTGATGTTTTAACAAGAGTCACTTTTGTAATGTCCCGTACTATAGCATAGCTGAGTTTTTGAGATCTCAATAAGAACCAACCGATCAATGTATTAGAGTTTGGTATCATTAATATAATTTGAAGCCTAAATTTTGAATATATATCCTATATATTTAGTCCTAATGCATGAATGGAATGTTGTTATGTATTATCTTTATGTATGATATACCTAAATGCTT
>SNQJ01S0179304.1:0-19554 GCA_010110895.2 Picea sitchensis | reverse complement strand
TGTTATAATGTTGACATAAATTCCAATATTCACTTTGTCGATTAGAGGGCACAATTTTGGCAACAATTTAATGTTTTTAGTTCCATGAAATTTCTTTTGTTTCTTCAACAACATTAAGGATTAAACACGAGGGGTTGGAAATGACGATGTCAAACATTTCATAATATTTTTTCATAGCATTACCCTTCTTTTCATTGTGTCTCACATGACAAAGAAACAAAATCACATTACCATTGCCAATTTATAAGAACATACTAGACTTACTTCACTTCTAGCTTTGGTCACAACAATAACACAGAATTGTCTTATCATTGTATTTTTGGAAATCGACATCATCCAAGGGATATTATTTTTACTTAAATATATAATGATCTATTTGTTTTGGATGATTTTCATAGGCATTGATAATATCTAGGGATTTTTGACTATTGGCATTTCAAGGGAGTGTTCATCATCTAATTCAGGGTATTCGATTATCTCTTTTGAAATGTAATCTCCCTTACTACCCTCAAAACTATTTTTTTTCACAAGAACCAACCTAAAACCCTAGTATCATGCTTAGAGATTAATGCAAAGGCTTTGAGCCAACTCCTTAGGCCTACGAACCAATACCAAGATAAAGGGAACGCAACACCATTGATGAGGTCAAAAAAATAAACTACAATGAGAGAGTTGTGATAGCATGTCACCTAAGCTACAATAAGTAAGAAAGTAATGCAACTTTTTTCGATAATAAAAGAGAGCATGAGATGTCAGCATCTTCTCCAACTAACGCCATGCCTCCACTTGGAAATTCTAGGCATTTCCATACAAAAAGAGGAGAACGAAGTAGCAACAAAAACCACCATGAATATAGTTCAAAACTTGTAACTAAACCTTCAATGGAAATATTAGGAAAGGAACCCACTATCACAACAATTATTATGGTTTGTGAAGCCCCAAGATATGCATTAGATGTGTTTAGGATGACCTCTCATACCCATAACACAATGTTAAAATTCATCTCCAAGAAAAATATCAAATTATGATGTTTTTCTTCATAATCATGGTAGTAAATGTCATATAGAGGAACCTCATATAACTGTCCATTGACAATTATTTGACAAAGACTCCCCTTCTTAGGTTTCTATCCAATTCTATTATTTCAATCCTTAAAGATTATGCTCACCACCCCCATCAATATCTCTTTTGTGTTGCACAAAACTATAGTAGTCAAGATCTTGATCCTCCTGGACTAGAGAAAATTTATCCATAACAATCAAAGGGATGTGCTCCATAATTGGAGTTACCATGTCAGACCTTGAAATGCCTTGCATACCATTTCTTTCTCTCACCCTCAATACAAGCAACTGGAAACTAATGATTCAAAGAAATACGACTTCCCAACACCATGCTATACCAGATCTATTGAATCCAGGGAATTAAACTTTTTCCCTGGTAACAATGCCAATCGTCAGCTCCCAAAATTGCACTTTGAAATATGAAGTCCCACATAACAATCAAGGCAAGTTCGATTCTACTCAAGAGTTCTTAGTACCACGAAATTTGCTCAAACCACATACTACTAATATGCCAAAGGGATCATATACTAATATTCCAAAGGGATCCACAAGGGTAACATTGTTTCCTCCTGCATCCCACACTAAAACCACGTACTACTAACATGCCAAAGGGATCTTAGCAAGTGGATCCATTGCCCTCACTAGTTCTTCCATCATTTCTACATATTGCATATGAGACATAGCATGTTAGTATCTCATCTTCACTAAATTTTGTATAGGACACTGGTTGTTCTTTTAATTAAACTCCAATCCAACTTATATTCCATTAATTTAACATAAATGAGATGTCACGCAATGACATACTGTTTACTCTAGAAGCCCAAATGGGAAAAACAAATTTCAATGGTTACTCAATTCTCATTTTGAGAATCTTTGGTTACAATGTAACTCATGGATCTTTGTGCATACTTTCCTCTTTGGCCAAAATACCCTTTGAGAGTCGTGTAACAAGGACAAATAGGAGATCTTGGGGGTAATGGGAAGGCCAAGAGACCGACCTTTTAGTTCCCATTGCTCTCTCTCTTTCTTGCTCCTATTTTCATTTTTCAATTTTATTTTGTTTTACTTTTCTTTCTTTGTCTCATTTAATTTATAAAATTTGCAATGTCCTTTATTATATAACCTTCATTAATTTTTAAATTACACTTGTAGGTATTGATTCTTACAATCATTCCCGTGTTCATATCCATTTCAAATCAGGCCTCCCCATTGAGAGGATTTTTGGTATCCAAAATATTAGAGGACCAATCTAGAACAATGTGCCATATTTCTGTTTCTCTTGAACGTGGATCTATCTATGAATGTTGGATTTCATTACTGGCTCGAGTTCTTACTATGGATTTATCTCTAGTTCCTAGCTTTCTTTTTCCTTCATTACAAAAGTATCCTCATTGACTCTAAGCTCTAAGCAATATTAAGATCCAACTCTTCACTCATAATTCATTCCCATCTTTAGAGTGCAAGTATCTTGCATTTTTAGACTTGGATACAATCTATCTTGGAAGTTAACGAATCCAAGTAGAATTCTGGTTTTATTGTTCAGTGTGAATCCAACAAGCTATGATATCATGTAGCAATTCCACAAGAGGATGTGGGAATGACCTCCTTCTACTAGGACCAATTGGTTCCTAGCATGGAAATTTTTTTCTTATGTTGCACATTCTTACCAACACTCTATCCATGCAACAACTTCACTTGGAGGACCTCCTTAGTGTGCAATCATAACACCTTGTTTCACCCAAAATAGTTGACAAATCCTACACATGTATAATTGTAGGTGACATTCATCAATAGGCTATAGTCTTGAGGATGAGGGTGTGTTATCACCTTAAAATTGTTCACTTGCACCATTTTTAGTAGTTACACATGAATACATCACAATTTGCATGCATAACCCTCATTTGAAGCCCCTTTCCATCATCACATGACCTCAAACTTGTTGGAATCGACCTAGTTAAACCTTGAAATTGACCAAAAGAGGTTATCATAGATATTTCCCCCATTATGTGCATGCATATAGTGTAGATATACCATCCAAAAGTTGTGCTTCCCTTTAAAATCATTAATTTTTTTTATTTATGACCCCAATTAATTGGCTCAAAAATCAAATATATTTTTTTTTTGCTCAAAAATCATTTAAAAAAAAAAAAATATATGTTGTCGCAATAGTGACGACCTCAAGAAATCTTGCGACGAAATTGCTATACAAATTACAAAAAAATGTATAGAAATTTCTTCGCAATATACCTTGTTCTCGTCGCACTTGCGATGATCCCTTCGATAGCTGATTCGTCGCAAAATTTCTTCTGCTTGTCGATCTTGTGACAATCTCCCTATATTTTTGCGCGTGTGATGATATCCCTATATTTTCGATCTTGCAATGATCTATCTAACTTGTCGCTCGTGCGACGATCTCTCTACCTTGTCTCTTTTGCGATGATTTTCAATGCTAGTCACTCTTGCGACGAGTTCCCTCCTTTGTCGCGCTTTCGACGATTTCCCTACTTATTCGTTCTGGCAACAATATTTCTTCTTTGTCGCTTTTGTGACAACTGCCTAGTGTCATCGCTCTTGCGATGTTGTGTCAGGTTCATCGCATGTGACACGTCACATGAAGCAACATTTGAGAGACTTAAGTTTCGTCGCAATATCCACGACATAACGTCGCAAGAGTGTCGAAATAGCCATCGCAAAATGACCCAAATTTGCTAGTGCCACCACTTAATGTCAACTTCTCTCCCTTGGTTCACTAGAAAGTTTCTATCCAACATACCAAGTGCTACAAAAGTTCAAGGATATGGTACAACTTCATGAAACCGATGCATGGAATGTATCAAATATTGGGAAATGACAACTTTAAAAGTTTCTTAATGAAGAAGTGAGAAAAACAACTCAACTTAAAAGTGTTTTTCATAATATTGATAAATGCATTAAAATATTTAATAGAGAATTGCCAATTTTGAAGGATCCATTTGGGAAACATATGCTTCTCCATGATGACTTATGTAAAGGTCTTTATGATCAATGGGAAAACTGTGGAAAAGGAGTAGTCAGGGAGGAAACTGCTAGTTCATGTGAGGTTTAAGTTATAGTTGGTTATCTTAACCGCTTTTTGTAAATTGCATTTATAGTTGAATTTGAGAAATCATTAGGGATTTTTGGTGCTACAACTTTTTGAGGGATTATTATTATAAGAGAACCATTTCAAATACATTGATGAATTAAGAAGCCAATCATTGGCCATACCATTTTATGTCTAAAGGGATTTTTTCATGCATATTGAATGTCATGGAGTAATCTGCAACTCGACATTTGCGTGGATGTTTTTTAAGACATATCTTATTATGTGTTTCATGCTATCCTAAAACATCATTAAAAGTTCTTTCATTAGTTTTCTTCAACCAATCTATAATTATTTATTTATGTGATAAGTTTAGTTTTTTTTATTGGAAAGTATTTTATTCAATATGATAATCCCTGTAGAACTATTTCTCAAATCTTGAAGGATAAATCATAATCTTTCTTTTGTGTTGAGAGCTAACTCTCAAGAAGATGTTTTCTTTATTTTGAACATTAATTAGATATTATATATGCTTTCTTGTTTATCAATCTTTTAAAAAATGTAAAAAGAAATATCACAACAACTTTAAAGCTCATCAAAAGGTTGTTGGACCATTAATACAGAGGGCTTATCCATACCAAACATGGGAGAGTCTAACTGGGCCTATTCACTAGGATTAACCCCTACTATTGACATTTGAGTGTTTTTCCCTGTCAACACAACTGATAGTAATTTGTTTTATATTGAGGTTTTTTCTTTATATTTAGTTTTTGTTAGGCAATGGCCTTAGTGGTACACTAAGTCACATGGTTTGGGTTTGAGTTCGGGTTCGACAACGATTAATTTCGATTCAGGTTCAAATTTTCCAATAAGGTTTGAATGAGGTTCGGATTTAGTTTCAACTATATATATATATATATATATATATATATATAGCCACTTTAAAATAAGAAATAAACATATCAATCCCGACTCCTCGAGGCTTGGATCAAACTTCAAATGCATAGACAGATTCACAGATCAGGATCGCACTACAGATAGACTATGGTCACGACTCATGGAACAACTTCACTTGTCCCAAAGGCAGCAATGGATACCCAATGGGCCAACATTGCAATGATTTACCGTTCAATGCCTATTAGTTTACCATCAACGTAGGCGTCACAATTTGCATATTCATGTCGCATGATAGTCCAGAAGGAGGCCCGAGCGAAAGGTTTGGCACTTTGTTTCACAAACGAAAGGGTTTTGGTTCACAAATGCAGGGTTTAGGGTTCACAATGACTGAGGATTACAATGATGACTCGCGAAGGTTAATAATTAGGCATGGGGAAATAAACATGCATGGTCGGGCTTGTTGACCAAAATTTGATCATCTTTATTTTCCTGCTCTTGGATTCATAAAAGTCCTTGATATCAAAATAAGACATTTTTGAACGTTTATAAGTTCACTCTGCAACCCTCAGTCTCAACTTCACCATGCTTTTTCGGATCATAAATCTGTTTCTGTATGCCTAAGTTACTCAAGATCTTTTCCATAGGTCTAATTTTAAGGAATCTTTTTAAGTATCGTGTTCACCTCTCCTCTCCTATATTACAATGATACCATACTTAAAATTTTTCACTCAACATCTCTATCTCAATACTTAGTCATTTTTCAGTATTTGAGGGTTCACGGGTTGGCAGACTCAAACATCCTCTTACCTCCTTAAACTTCCTCACCCCCGCTCCCGCTACCTACATTTCTCCTCCCTCACTTTCCTCATCTACATTTCTCCCCTTTCCCCTGAAATACTCACAATTCTCATTGGGTTTGCAGACACCGATCATCCCTCACTCCCTTACTCACCTGACTCCCTAACCCGCCAACCCGTCCCCACAACCTACAAACTAACCCCTTGACTTTCGCTACCTACAATTTTCCCGTCACTTACCCTTCCACCTGAATTCCCATACTTAACCATTATTCCAAAGTTTTCCCCATTTAAACCATGAACCAATAAGAACATTCCAGTTGGAAGCATGGAATTGTGACACATGACAACTTGTGGAGAGAGACGCGTGGAATATTATTATTAGAGACACGTGGAAAGTTATTACAGTGACACATGGTGTGATTTTATTGACATATTTTTGGCCTACTGAGTGATGACATATGGAAATATTTGGTTGGGTGACTCATCATTTCTTGGTGGTTGACTGTGCATGCAAAATTATTACTATATTTGACAATTTTCCAAGGGTCCAATCCTCCAAGCTCCATAGTCTCCTCTCTTCTTTATTTCTTGTCAAGTGTATGTTACACTTAACATTATATACCACTAAGACTCTTTTATTCTCGTACATGTGGGATACAAATAATGAAGAAAATTCGAAATTCAACAAAGGAGGTCGAAATTAAATCAAGGGTCCATATTTACCAATCAAACTTGATCGACGGTGGCTGAGTCACGATCTTGCAAAGGCTATATCTTGAGCTCCCAATCTCCGTTTGCAGCAAAATTTATACCATTGGAAAGGTATTTTGACGTAGAAGACGATGGTATCATTTTCAAGTTCTGAAAGTTGATACATTTTTCTCATAAATTAAAATATCAGTCAGCTACATTTTTCAATGGGCCTATGTGACAACTCAACTTCATGAGTTCATATCTTGAGATCTGGGCGACGGATTTGGGAAAAAATTATATCGTTGAAAAGATGAGACGATGAAGAGAACATGAGAAGTGTTTTAAATTGTTAAAAAGTTGGTTTTCACTTCCATAAAATTAAATTACAGTCATCCTATTTTAATGGGAAATTATTTAAATTGTGAAAATAAAAGTTTATTTAAAAATTTTATTAAAAAGGGAGAGAAACAGTTGGGACGGTTCATGTAACCATCAAAGAAAACAATAAAAGAAAAACAAAAATCAAGTGAATACATGAGATACCATCATAGTAAGTTTATGATTATCATATCCTTCTTTTTCTTTATCAAGTTCTTCATCTAGTTATTCCACCTATTTCACTAGAAAGGTTTAACCAAAGACTGATAACTCCTTTTTTGTTCTTACCAGGTCTTGTTGATCTTTCTACCGCCCACCGTCTTCCTTCTAAGAACTTATTTCTTGTATTTATTTTATTTATGCTCCGCGGGAGCCCCAATCCCAGTCTTTAAGACAAATGCATTTACAATTTCAAAGAATATGTAACAAACTATATATATTTTAGAAATTTTAAGATTACTACTTTGGGAACAATCTCGAATGTGCTTTGTAACATTGTTTTCAGAATATAAAATATTTGAGGTTGATCTATCATTATCTTTATTTGTGCTTCCCATGTGTCCACTCTGTTAAAGTTCTCTTATGCATGCAGATCATCTTCTTTTTATTTTATGTGATCATAAATCTTTATCTTAAACTATGATGGATGTGCGGAAATTTTGATTATGTGTGGAGTGTATGATTCCTGGTTCTTTCTCAGGAACTTTGTTTAAAAAGAAAGCAAAAAACATTTTCCTTTTATTTGATTGCAATTTTTATGTTTATTCGATTACCTCCATGAACTTCTGTCAAGTCCCACATTTCGAATATTTAGAACTCCTAAGAAAATCTAAAGAGGAGTATCACCTCTATAAAGACGTAAGGGGATTTACATCCTTGTGAGTTTGTCATTTCGGTTCTAACGGATTCAAGCATCAACATTTTTGGTGACCATACTGGGGAACAATTTATTTTCAAGATATTTTGGGAACCAAAAATCTCCATGGCTCAAAGTTTCGAGAAGAAGATTCAAGAAAATCGCTACTTATTGTAAGCATGGCTCACCTTTTTGTAATATCAAAAAGAAACAAGAAACACCAAATATTCAGGAGAATGAACTCCCTGGAAAAATTCAAAATGAAGGGTTTCATTCATGTCATAATGCTTTTTTATATTCTTCATCAATCCCATCAATGGATTTGCAAGACTTAGAAAAATAGATAAATACTCAAAGAAGGAGGCGGTTTCATAATACCCCTTTAAATCTACTAGAAATAGACTTTCAAATGCCCAATATTCCTATTGAAATTTTTTCTACATTCTTGGGAGACGCTTCAGAAGATGTAGAGAAACACTTGATTAATTTTAAAGTTACATGTTATGATTTCAACCTCATTGAAGACAATGTTACATGTAGATTATTCCTACAAACTCTATGAGAAGATGCTCTTGAATGGTATAGTTCATTAATGCCCAACTCTATCACTAGTTGGGATGTGTTAGAAGATTCATTTGCAAAATATTTCATCCCAAAAGTGCATTCATATGTTTTTGTTGATGTTTTAAATGTTGCTTCCCACCCATCCTCTCCCATGTGGAAGCAAGATAACAAAATGACCAATTTTGAAGAAGAATCTAATCAAAGAGTGGATGAAATTTTTAAGTCAAGTCATGTTGTTGAAGATGAAGATGAAAATTCCAAATTACAAGAAGAAAATTTCAGCCTCCTATATACTCCATACGAAGATATTTCAAGCATCAAATTTGAGAATGAAATTGAGAAGCCTCCACCAAATACACACGAAGATTTCAGCCTTGTGATAAATGATGAAACATCGCAAGAGAACTTGCAACAAGAATAATTGATGGAAGAAACAAATCTTNAGATTATTCCTACAAACTCTATGAGAAGATGCTCTTGAATGGTATAGTTCATTAATGCCCAACTCTATCACTAGTTGGGATGTGTTAGAAGATTCATTTGCAAAATATTTCATCCCAAAAGTGCATTCATATGTTTTTGTTGATGTTTTAAATGTTGCTTCCCACCCATCCTCTCCCATGTGGAAGCAAGATAACAAAATGACCAATTTTGAAGAAGAATCTAATCAAAGAGTGGATGAAATTTTTAAGTCAAGTCATGTTGTTGAAGATGAAGATGAAAATTCCAAATTACAAGAAGAAAATTTCAGCCTCCTATATACTCCATACGAAGATATTTCAAGCATCAAATTTGAGAATGAAATTGAGAAGCCTCCACCAAATACACACGAAGATTTCAGCCTTGTGATAAATGATGAAACATCGCAAGAGAACTTGCAACAAGAATAATTGATGGAAGAAACAAATCTTCAAAAGAATGATGAACAAGATCACCTTTACAAGAAAGAAGAATATTTTCAAGAGATTTTTGATGAATCAAGAACCATGGAAGTGGTTGTAAATAAAGAAAAGGATGAATGCATTCTTATATTGAAAATTCCTCAACCGAGAATTGATTTTATTGAATTATGGTTCTAGAGCATTGTTGGTCAAACAACGCAATCAAATATTCACCATACTTGGTATAATTTTTCTCTAGTACATATTGAGAGTGCCCCTGATTCATTGGTACAAGTCCCAACTTATCTCATAATTTTGGAGTTCATTCCACAAATCAGATTGATGCTTGAATGGCTCCATTGGAAATCTACCTACACCTAAGGTGCCCCTTTCTTTCAAGTAAGTTAGGGTAGGTATATCATGTATGCACATACTTTGTTTCTTCAGTTCAGTTTTTCATAATAAGGTAGTCTTTATATTAAAGTTTGAAGATAACTCCATGAAAGAAAAATAATTACAAGAATTTATTTTGACGATGAATCCATAGCCCAAAGAAGTAGGTAACTGGTTTTGAGATTCTGTTGTTTTCAACAACCCACAGGGGGTCAATATTCCATAGTTGGAGCCAGTTGTTGACCAAAATTTGGTCATCTTTATTTTTCTGCTCTTGGATTCATAAAAATCCTTGATATCAAAAGAAGACATTTTTGAATTTTTATAAGTTCACTCTGCAGCCCTCGGTCTCAGCTTCACCATGCTTTTTCGGATCATAAATTTGTTTATGTATGCCTAAGTTACTCAAGATCTTGTCCAGAGGTCCAATTTTAAGGAATCTTTTTAAGTATCATGTTTGCCTATCCTCTCCTATATTACAAACTACCATACTTATAATTTTTCACTCAATGTCTCTCTCTCTCCATACTTAGTCATTTTTCAGTATTTGTGGGTTCACGGGTTGACAGACTCATACATCCCCTCACCTCACACTTCCTCACCCTCGCTCCCACTACCTACATTTATCCTCCCTCACTTCCGTCATCTACATTTCTCCCCTTTCCCCCGAACTACTCACAATCCTCATCGGGTTCATGGACACTGGTCATCCTCACTCCCTTACTCACTTGACTCCCCAACCCTCGAACCCATCCCCACAACCTACAAACTACCCCCTTGACTTCGGCTACCTACAATTTTCCCTTCACTTACCCTTCTGCTTGACTTCCCATACTTAACCATTATTCCAAAGTTTTCCCCATTTAAACCATGAAACAATAAGAACATTCCACATGGAAGCATGGAATTGTGACACATGACAACTCGTGGAGAAAGACATGTGGAATATTATTATTAGATACACGTGGAAAGTTATTACAGTGACACATGGCGTGATTTTATTGGATGACATATGGAAGATTTTATTGGCAGATTGTTGGCCTACCGAGTTATGACATATGGAAATATTTGGTTGGGTGACTCATCATTGCTGACTGGGTATATTGGTGATTGACTGTGCATGCAAAATTATTACTATATTCAACAATTTTCCAAGGGTCCAATCCTCCAAGCTCCATAATCTCCTCTCTTCTTTATTTCTTTTCAAGTGTATGTTACACTTAACATTATATACCACTAAGACTTTTATTCTCGTACATGTGGGATGAGAATAATGAAGAAAATTTGAAATTCAACAAAGGAGGTCTAAATTAAATCGAGGGTCCACATTTACCAATCAAACTTGATTGACAATGACTGAGTCACGATCTTGCAAAGGCTATATCTTGAGCTCCCGATCTCCGTTTGCAGCAAAATTTATATCGTTGGAAAGTTATTTTGACGTAGAAGATGCTGGTATAGTTTTCAAGCGGTGAAAGTTGATACATTTGTCTCATAAATTAAAATATCAGTCAACTACATTTTTGAATGGGCTTGTGTGACAACTCAACTTCACGAGCTCATATCTTGAGATCCGGGCGACATATTTGGGAAAAAATTATATCGTTGGAAAGATGAGACGATGAAGAGCACGTCATAAGTGGTTTACATGGTTAAAAAGTTGGTTTTCACTTCCAAAAAATTAAATTACAGTCGTCCTATTTTAATGGGAAATTATTTAAATTGTGAAAATAAAAGTTTATTTAAAAACTTTATTAAAAAGGGAAAGAAACAATTGAGACGGTTCTCGTAACTTTTAAAGAAGACAATAAAATAACAAAAACAAGCAAGTGAAGAGATGAGAGACCATCATAGTAAGTTTATGCTGATATATCCTTCTTTTTATTTATCAAGTTCTTCATCCAGTTATTCCACCTCTTTCACTAGAAAGGTTTAACCGAACACTGATAACTCATTTTTTCTTCTTACCAGGTCTTGCTGATCCTTCTACCGCCCACCGTCTTCCTTCTAAAAACTTATTTCTTGTATTTATTTTATTTATGGTCCACTGGAGCCCCAATCCCAGTCTTTAAGACAAACACATTTATTTGAGCTGCCCAAGTGTCCACTTTGTTAAAGTTCTCTTGTGCATGCAGATCATCTTCTTTTTATTTTATGTGATCAAAAATATTTATCTTAAACTATGATGGATGTGATGAAATTTTGATTATGTGTGGAGTGTATGATTCCCGGTCCTTTCTCAGGAACTTTCTTTAAAAAGAAAACAAAAAACATTTTCCTTTTATTTGATTGCAATTTTTATGTTTATTCGATTACCACGACGGACTTCTGTCAAGTCCCACATTCCGAATATTTAGAAATTCTAAGAAAATTTAAAGAGGAGTACCACCTCTATAAAACGCAGGGGGATTTACATCCTCGTGAGGTTGTCGTTTTGGTCCTAACGTATTCAAGCGTCAACAAGGCTCACTTCATTTTTAATTTTTTATCAAACTAACTAAATTTACCTCATGTTGATGGTGGAACCCTATTCGAACCTCATCCTGAACCACAATAAAATTCACTTTTAAATTTTTCTTAAGATTCGAATCCGGGCAAGGGTTCAATTTCGTTCGGGTTTCACATTAGGTTACCCTTTGAGGTTCTCCAAATTTCGAACCTCAAGATTTAGGTTAGTTGAACCCTATGACTTAGGTGGTACATATGCTAGGGTTTTAATTCCTTTCCATATATGTGAGTTGCATATTCATTTTATAATCTATTGTTCTCTTATCATGTAATAAAAAGAAAGTATTCAACAAAAACAATGAAGGAAATGTAATTTCTGAAACTAATGGAAACTAATTTCTGAATTATATTTGCTTATCAATGGAAACTAATTTGACACATTATTCAACAAAAAATAATGGAAATTTCTGAATTATATTGCTTATCAATGAAGCTATCTTTCTTTACAATTTGTCAGATTACGAGAGAAGAGAAACCAAAGATACAAATTCTCCAATCACATATCCTTTTGACCTCGTGTTGATATAAACCTAGAAATTTGTTTCTACAAACATTACAATAATGCAATTTGAATTGAAAATTCTGAATATTTGTTTTACAAACATTACATTTTATTTTCAATTTTGTGGGTGGTTGTAGGGCCCTCCTCACAGGGGCCCTTCCTCAAAACCAATTGACATGTTCCTATTGATCTCAATAATGGAAGTTTTAAGTTGCATGTAAATTTTGCAAGAATGTAAAAGAATGCAAATTACGAATAATCTTGAATAGACAATGACAAACACTCAAATCCAATGTTCAAATTACATCACTATGTCCATCAATGTTACACATCAAATTCTATGTTTAGATAGGAAATCAAACACCATTGTTTTCACAACATTACATATGCTTATGTATTGGTTCAAGATGATTACAACATAAGACAAAACCCCAATTAATTCATTTTAAAGAATATTATGCAGATACATTTTTCCCATTGTTCCATAAATTTTGGATTCAAATATAATTTGGCTAAACTTGTTCAAGGGTTGTTAGAGTTGCTTTGTTGCAAACCTTTCAAATCACATAATAGTTGCACCCTTGTTAAGGCTACTTCTATAGATATGTGCTACCACATAGCCTTGTTAATGTATGTAATTTGATGTTATACATGCTTAAATACCCTAACTTTAGTTTTACATTGTACTTAGAACAACGTGTCAAATATGAAACATAACGAACCTTAGGATTGGAGATGGCGTAGGGTGCACAATCCTATAAATTCTCACTTTGGAGTCCTACCCTTTATTATGAAATCAACTAAGTTTTGTGTCTTGTAAAGCTTGTAAGGGAGATGCCATTGTCCAATGCCTTTTATTTAGTATTGCATTTGTCTTTTATTTTAGTCCATGCATAGAGAAAGGACTCTTAGTAATTGATTGTTATTAATTTGTGTGTTTCCTGAAATTAATGACTTTCTCTTTAACCAATGCATTGAAATTTATTCAATTATATGCATTGAAATTTATTCAATTATTCAAAGTTCGACTTAGCAAAAGTTTTGATTTTTACTACACGGCCAAACATGGTAATTTGAGATAATATTTCCTACCTTTTTCCATTAGTTTGTGTGTTGTTTCAAATACTTTGGCTAGTATCCTAAGTTTTCATTATTGTTATGATAGGTTTTTAAAATCTCTTTTTTCACAGGAAGATTACTACTGTCAAAACCCCCTAAATATTAATGTTGTTAGAACTTCCATAGTATAGATCAACTACAACAATCCATATTCTCGTGAGGCATGTATAGCGAATGCTTGGGAGGTGGTGATGATCATGGATAACAATGGCTGAATCCAACTCTTAGGATCCTAGAAGGATTAATTACATGTTCTTCTAGATCATATTATACCACATTATTGTAAAATGAGAACCATAACTTGCTCTAACAAACCTGCACATATGCTTCCCTTTGTATGGTTCCAGGTCTAGAAGTAGATACATCACTAACCATAACAACATATCTAAAAGAAGTGTTCGTAGCCACAACAAATTCATGTCCTAACCTTATAGAACGAACCCATAGTGGAAATCATACTTTAGTTCAACCTTTTTCCTCTTTCTATTTAATTTCTAACTTTGACACACTTTCCTTGGATCACTAGATGAATGAGAGACTTCTACTCGCATAGGACCAAAATTCAAACTACTAGATGAAGTAGAAAGAGTCTAAGCAAGCTAAGGCACTTACCTCTCATTTTTCTACCATGTTTACCAGGTCAATGTTTATCATGTAATTATTGGAAATAAATTAAAAGTGTTGAAAGAAAAGAAAAGTCTTATCAACTAGATAGAAAAATGCATTCTTACTTACTGACCCGGTATTCATGAAGGATGCATGAGAGAAGAGGTTGCCACATCTGCATAATATATTACATTCTTAGATCTCATGCAATACCTTTCATTCCCCTCTTTGTGGAACATGAGTCTCTTAGAGCGACCTTTTAGGACCTTTCAAGCTTAGAATTGACATCTCTAGCCTAGATTTCCCACGTAATTTCCCATGGCTTCGAGAGTTATATCAAATATAGAGGAATACGGATGTGAGAAATCAAGAGATGACCTGAGCATTTGAATTTTGAGCAATGATGAAGGAGCCCAGTAATAATGTCAGTCTTGCCACAACAAATGATTGTGGATTGTAGAGGGCTCGTTGCATGTGGACATCTAGAAAAATCTAGAGTATTGTAGATATAACATAAAAAAAACACACAAACAAACTATATAAGAATCTGAAACATGCAAGCTCATATTTCCTCTTGTTACCACAAAATTTGTCACCAAAAAATGTAAAGTCTGAGCACCTAGGTGAAGACTTGTTTAACTAAGAGGTTGGCCATTGTCACCTCACCAACTCTCTTCTACACTTTAGACTAAGGAAAATGGAATCTTGGCCAAGGGGGGCTTACCTATAGGTTACCAGGATCACTTCTTGTAGTATGAAGTGGGAGTAAATGAAGCTTAGTAAATTTCAACAAAAGGAAAATATCGATTTTAAAATAGTTTTGGGGGTGATGAATGAAAGGGAAACTAATGCCCTATTTGTTTGGGTTATGGAGGTCATGATTGGAACCTTATAGAGAAGTTGTAATGAAGGATTATGGGTTACAGGTAGCCAAGGTGGCTTTTTCTACAACACCCCTAATTTGGATGCTAGATACTACAAAGTTATGAAGGGAGGGGACTCACTATGGGGATCTCCACAACCAAGTTGATTTAGGAGTGGCCTTGTTTAAGGAAACTGATTATATTTTTTTCTCACTATGGATTCCTAGAGCATATAATTCCATTTCGTTTAAACAAAATAACAATAAGACAAAGGATTTTACGTTCTCCAATGTAGCTAGGTAGCTTCTCTATGGCTCCTAGATCAATTTTGACAATCAA
The DNA here is from genome assembly GCA_010110895.2 of Picea sitchensis. Taxonomy (NCBI): domain Eukaryota; kingdom Viridiplantae; phylum Streptophyta; class Pinopsida; order Pinales; family Pinaceae; genus Picea; species Picea sitchensis. The sequence continues at coordinate 4,033 of SNQJ01S0179304.1, read as the reverse complement.
AACTTGCAATAAAATCTCCAATGGTGCTCTAAGAACATGTAGCCACATACAAAGTTGTAGAAGAAAAAATATTAACTTAAACAAATAGTTTCCCTTGATTCCACAAGCTTGGAGCTATTTTTCTCACAAGTTATTCCATTAATCAAATCCCAAATTACAAGTGGAGAGAGAAAACCTTTATATAGGTTCGAGCTCCATCTCCCTCACTAGATCCATGTTTCTCTTCGAGAAATATGATAAAATATAAATCCCAACTACTTGCTTACTAAAAGTAACAAGAAGTTTGTTGAGATCCTCAAATTCCTCCAATAAAACATTCTATGAAATAAATAAACTACTATTCTCACCTAACTAACTCCAATAGACAAGTAAATAATGAATAAAAGTGGAGTTAGTTACAACAACATTCTAAAACTAGAGGTGAGTATTTGGGCACCTTTTGACCAAGTAATAACATTCAAATGTAGTAGATATCTATCTATCCACAAGTGTGCCTTCCAAGAAGTCGTCCCACATGTGAACCAAGTCTCCACTATCTAAGTTTCTCCTAGATCCATGCTTTAAGTATGACTCCCTTTATTTGACCATATTAAATTGTTGGCTACTTTGAAAATTCACCTGCCATGTGTCATACCCCTAATGTTGTCAAAGAAAGATAACAAACTCATCAAAGAAGGGAATTCCTCAAAATTTTTTGACCAACTTCCCTAAATAGTGGATCTAGTGTGGATATGTGTGCCATATCTTGATCTCCTCAAAAGTGGGCATTGTATACCTCTTTTATGTTGGGCGCTTCTTTATTTATATGCCAATATATATCAAAGAATGTTGGGTTGATGCCCATACTTCACTGCTCGAACTACTACAAGACTCGATTATCGTCAACTTTAGACTTTAGGTTCCCAAATGAAGTAACGTTCCCTATTGCCATTTCCAAATATTTTGTAGTTTCATTGATTTCACAATTATGGAGACAAGGTTGCTTTGGGATCAATTTGATTTTTTCTGTACCCAAATAAACTCTCTTTAGGATGTTTACTTGAGAAATCATAGTCTTGTTCTCCCAACCTTTTGACATTTTATTTTTTTACTGTTGAACACACTCTTATCCCTCTCTGATTTTATAAACTTTCTAGATTGTGTATCATAGGTCAAAATTTGAAGTAGATATCTTGCATCCTATGATCCAAATGTTTGAGGAGAGAAGTCCTTTAGATCGACATGTTCTATATAATTTTTTCTTCTTTTCTTTTGAAGCATCATACCAAAAGAGGCATCACAATTTAGACCTTTGTCCATATTGTAATTGAGAAGCACTTTGAGGACTCCTTTGGCCATGTCCAAGGTAAGTTGGATTTCTAGCCATCGCCATTATATTTTATATATGATAGAATGATAAGCCAAAATATGCAGGTTCTATAATGAATCTAGTCATATATGATCGTGCCAAGGATTAATGAGACAATCTCCAAACTAGTCGATCCTTGGACTTCATTTTATCCTCAGCTGATCAAATCCCCAAAAAAGACCTTGCTCCCTACAAGATTTTGGGTGATCTATCTACTAAAATTATGTTATAGGTGTCCTCTATGATATATGTGCCCATTGACAAGTCTGAGAAATCATCCCCCAATTTTGTAAAAATTGATAGAGCAATACTAGCATGGTTCATAACTTGATCCATTGCCTCATACTTAAAAAATCCAACACAAACTCTATATGGACGAATTATGAGTGTATTAATAGATATGTTCTCCCCTAATGAATAAAAAGAAACAAGGTTCGACCCTAGCTTATTTTACTTGGAACAGGTCGCCCCCCCTTGACAAATATTCATTTACATATTCAGGTTGGTACCATCTACACTAATAAGATATAACACATTTTCATATTGTAAGTCCCAAACAGTGAAAAATACCTATTATTTCAAGAAAGACTCCCCGCTCCAATTCATTTCCATCCACATTCATGCAACATAAAACTTCTATCCAATTGGACAAGTTTGAATATACATAATTAGCTTTCTTGCATGGTATCACAACAATCATGGGCATACTTATTCCATGTGTTTGTGTCTACCATGAAAGCATCACTATATAAAGAAGGAAATTCGACCATGATCATTAATTGTTGATATGTAAACTTTCATGGATATTCCACTAGACAACTCGTCACAACATATCTAACAAAATATTGAAATCTTTACCGTGAAGGTTAATTTCCTTTAGATCTCAGATTCTTTAATTACCAGTTTTTTGCTTAAAATGTATGAAATATTTGAAATGTGAAAAATAGAGAAAATAAATAAATACTCTCACACCATCCACAAATAAACACAATATATAACTTGGGAAATCTAATATGGGAGAAAACCCATCAAGAAGGTGAGGTTGCTCTGATCTCTTTTCTTCAAATGCAAGTATAAATAAAGAGGCACTTTCTGTGGAGTTGTCTTTGACACTATGGCATGCATGGATACTATATAATATCTCCTCTTCTACTATGCTCTCAAATCACCACTCCTAGGTGCTATTCTCAACTATGAAACAAATACAATGCTAAAGAATTGAACCCCTTCTCCTCCCAACAATCCGTTATTTAACATAGCTTGATAGTAATCTAGTGGTAGGGTTTTGATTTCCTCAACCCTCAATTAGTGATAAGGTTTGGGACCTTCTAGAATATTCTCAAAAGTCCACACATAGTTAGCCCCATATGTTTGAGTTAGGGGGGGTTGACGTGGCATCCACTTGTACCATGGTGGTCAACTTGAAGGAGGCATAACTTTCACATATGAGCTTCGATTGAGGTGTGATTTGCATTGTTGGAAAGGTATCAGTGTGTAGAACACATCAAGGGTGTGTGCACAAGTTCTGAACACCAAAACCTCAAAAAATTCCATTTAATGCCTCAGAATGGTTCTGAAATATTTCAGACCCCAACTTTCCAAACTGGGACCTGACACTAAAATGGCCCTGTAAGTTGATTCCTCCAATTTTTCCCACTCTGAAAACATCAAGATAGATGAAAAATAATATCATAATCCAATCTAGATCATACCTCCCTATTTAGGGAGGCTTTTGGTCCCCAAAATATTTACTAAATGAGGTGATGAATTTTTTCTTCTACCTTCTTCTTGGAGTATCACTTTTCTTTTCCTGGAAGTTGTCCTTTCAACCCAATTTACCAAAGGTCATGTTGCCCATGTCTTGTAGTTTTAGATCGCTTCTGCAAAACTATGTCCTCTGCCAACTCTTCTTGAGAATTTGGTGTCAAGTCCTCTATGGAAGGAAGGACTTGCTCCTCCCCATGGAAGGCTCATAGAGTTTGATATTCTCCACATTCACTATTGAGTAAATATGCATGTATGGGGCTAGAATGAGTCCGTAGGCATTATCTCCCACCTTTTCCAACATCTCAAAAGGTCCATACCATAGAGCCTTGATCTTCTTGCTAGAACCCTGTAGTATTTCCTTGTTCATTTGTAACCAAACTTTGTCTCCCACTTTCAATGACTTCTTGATTATGTGTTGATCATGTCTGGCCTTTTATTGTTTCTGTGACTTCTTCAACATCTCCTATACTTGAAAATGTATTTGCCTAATCTTCTCAACAATTGTTTCTATGGTTAGTGCATCTCCCGTGAGGTCCTCCCTTACTCCTTCTTGTTGTCCATATACAACATCCAAGGGTGAAGGTGAAAAACATCCAAATAAAATTTTAAGAGGTGACTTACCAGTAGAAGTGTGTACTGCTCTATTATAATAGTGTTGTATGTAGATCATATTTTCATGCCAGGTCTTCAGATTCTTCTGATTGTAACCTCTCAAAAGCTACACCAAAGTCCTATTGACTAATTTTGTTTTCCCATCTGTCTGTGGATGGAAGGTTGTAGATCTCTTCAACTTAGTGCCCATCTTCTCCCATAATGTAGTCCAAAATATACTGAGAAATTTGGTATCCCTGTCTATGATGATGCTCCTTGGTATCCCAAAGTGAACCCACACTTGTTCAAAGAATATTTTTGCTGCTT
>SNQJ01S0179303.1:14254-30717 GCA_010110895.2 Picea sitchensis | reverse complement strand
TGGATAATTATTTTATCCTAAGTTCTAAGGATGGGGACAAGTGGGCCAAAGTAGCTCCCAACATGACAAGTGTCAAGTTGGGGACATGCATACTTATAGTTTGGACTTAGTTCATTTTGGGGCCATTCATCATTCCTTCCATCATTCAGCCATGATTCCATGACCATTTCACTCACGCAGTCAGTTATCCTTCATACCTTCCTGTCACTATACCTAAAATTGTATCCATAACCATAATTGTTTGTGTAGCTGGTTAGCTTAGGAGCTAAACTGAAGAAGCAAGTTGTCAGGCCCGTGGGATATTGAGGAGGTGGGTTGTCAGGCCCGTGAGCAATTTCTCTCTTTGGGTGAAAGAATTGTTGGGAATTGTTTTCCTGAAGGTTCTAAAATATAGCTACAAGGCTCTGAGACTTCCTGTCCAGCATGTTGTTGAAGCCCGGAAAGGAAGTGGGGTAGCCAAAGGACTGTTGAGCAGAGAAGTGGCACACTTCCTGGGGTGGGACAGGCATGTGGGGAATGAGGGACTGTAGGTTATTAGTTTGATTTGACACATGTGATAGAGTCTTTCATGTTGTTTATGATCCATTAGCCTGGTTAGGAATCCCTTTCCCCGGGTGGAGTTTAATCCCAGCTCGGGGGTGACCCACTGCTAAGAGTGATGAGCAGTGTGGTCTAAGGTTGGGAGGTTCGTGGAAGGTCTGCACGCGGTTGGTCATATTCTTACGAAGATAAGTGTCAATTGTGTGATAAATTTACATGTTGCATTATTATTTATGTGTAATTTTATGGGTTTATCCTATGTGTGGTTATAATTGTTTTATATTTATAGGTATTGTCTATATATGTTGCATGTATATGTTTACTATTATTTCAGTATGAATCTATGCTTTTACATAATGTATTTGTCTGTTTACATTTTATATATAAAGTTCTGCAAGAGTTCTGTGTGTATATGTTTAATTGCATGCAGTTCGAAAAATTTATGTGGCATAGCTCAGTTAGATGTTGGGTATGTTACAGTATGTTCCGCGGAGAGAATGGAAGCGTTCTCTCGTGTAACATGTCTCGGAATAGGTGGCTAGGGACGTTACAATATGGTATCAGAGCTTCAGTTTTCAACACTGAGCCTGGATGGGCTTAGAGAGTTGAGTTGAAGTGAAATTTCATAGAGGATTTATTTCGAAGTGGCCAAATTTCGAGTTGCAGAGTGTCCATGGTAAAAAGTAACAACTACGACACAGAAATGGGAAAAGCCCCAATTTATGTTGTTAAATTCATGAGAAAATGGAGAAATTCAGCCAAGTGGTGAGATATTATTGGTTTAATATATGTCTAGCAAATTCAAACCTAGAATTGGTCGAATTTGAAGTTACAGCGAAGCCATGACAGATGGAGCGAGATTAGTAAATAAAATTCTCAATTCGTGAATTGATTTTAGGTAAATTCGTTCCAGAAATGTCAACCCACAACGATTTTTTGTTGCATAGGTTGAACTCGTGTTATCAGGGTGAATTTGAACGAATTTCATAGTTGCAAAATGTATATGGTAAATTGGGGAAAAAGTTAAGCAAAAGCCCCAATTTCTGCAGCGGAATTCACAAGGAATTGATGCTCATAAAAATGAATGTGCGTAGGTGGGTGCACTAAAAATGCATGATGCGCAGTGAAAATCTTATGATGTGGAAAAATATTGGCATGCGGGTGCGCGCGCTAAAATTTGGTGCCGCGCGGAAAAATATTGGCGTGCTGGTGCGCGCTAAATTTTGGTGTCGCGCGGAAAAATATTGGTGTGTTGTTGCGCGCGTTAAATTTTGGCGTCGTGCAGAAAAATATTGGCATGTTGGTGTGCGCATTAAATTTTGGCACCGCGTGGAAAATATTGGTGTGCGGGTGCGCGCGCTAAATTTTGGCGCTGCACGGAAAAATATTGGTGTGCAGATGCGCGCACTAAATCTTGGCACCGTGCCGAAAAATATTGGTGTGCGGGTGCGCTCGCTAAATTTAGCATTGTGCGGTGTGCATACGCATAATAAGGTGCGCACGGTGTAAGCACACATAATAATGGCATGTGTGGTGTGCGCAGTATTGGCGGAGCGCAGAGGAGTTTGATTGGTGCACACGCAATGTGGGGATATGTTGTCGTGTGATAGTTTAGTTAATGGTGCGCACAGAATGCTGGTGCGTGGAGGGAGCATACTAAACTTTGGCATGATGCAACGCGTAGATTGAATTGTGCGTGGAATATCATCGCGCGATACAAAAATTGTGTGCAACAGGTAATAGTGCAAGAACCAAAATTGTGCGAGGTGAATATTGGCGTGCGACACAAAAGTAGTGCGCGCAAGTTATTGGTGCAACAAAGAAGCGATGCATAGTGGTTATAGGTGCGTGAAGCATGATTTACCTTGTGGTGGTGTTGCGCATGGTAAATATGGGTGTACAGGTTGAAATTTGTGCGCGAGAAGTCGTTTGGATGGTGAACAACAGCGAAAAACCAACGAATTTCCACGACATTTTATACAGTTTGAACGTCATCTTTTTGCAGCGCATTTTTTACGCGCTTAAGAGCGTTTTTAGCTACGCAAAAACCACAAGAACAGAGTGTACCCCAAGATACACCTTGTCTCTACAGCTCAAATAAAAGAGTCCGAAGAGATCTTTCTAATGGTGTAAATCGTTCGTCAAACGAAGCTTTTATGAGAAAGTTACAACACAAATAGTGGAGGGTAAATTTTAAGACCCAACTAGCTTCAAAGAGCCATAAATTTCTGCTCCGAAATCAGATTGAGGCGCAGGAGCAGTCAATGGAATTCCATTGAACCATAGAAGACATTCCCAGAGCCAAATTAAATTTTTGGGCATGTTAAAAATGTTTAATATGGCAAATAATGTACATGTAGCAGTCCAGACCAAAAACACAAATTGGCCTAGAACTTCAACAAGCTGTAACTAGCAGCCAAGAACCCAGAAAAAGGAGAAACTTGGACAAAGTGTCCATAATATGTATATGAAGAAACCAAATTGATATCCTATGAAAAATCCAATGGAGTAGGTGCAAAAATGCATAATTACAGCGCTGAGTTGTGCCAAGTTGAAAAATGAACAGAAAAATTAATGGACAATTTTTAAATAGCCATAACTTTCTGCTCAAGACTCAGAATTGAGCATGGGAGCAGGCATTGGAAAGGTATTGGACAGTAGAATATAAATATTCACCCATAAAATTGATCTGGGCACTCAAGTTTTTAGGAAATTGGAAGAAATAATTCTGATATATTATTGAACCAAAATGGTTCATATTTTTCATGAAATTGTTGAAACAGTTAGCTTGACAAAGTTTTGTTGGTTGCACATTTTGCAGAGTTAACAACAACTAGATCAGATCAGGATCAACATAGAGTCCAGAGTAATGGAAGAGGAACATGGCACTTACAGCCAGGATGATGAAATCAGATGGAAGGATGTCCATTTGGGCATTGAAGGAACAAACTCCAATGGACATGGAGAAGGAAGGGATGAAAACATGAATATGGTAGAGACCATTAAAAATTTGTAGAAGGATGTCCAAAGCCATAAAATTGATAATGAAAGGCTTATGAAAGCAAAGGAGCAGTAGGATGACTTCAACATGAACTTAATAAAGAGCTTGAACATAATAGAAAAGAAATTGGATAATGAGAGTGGCTCAAGCAAATCTGGAAGTCACATGCCTCCTGATGAGAAAAGAAAAGCAGGAAGTGTTAGCAGACATCACCACCACTCCTCGAGGCATTCCAATAAGAGATCACACAACAACTCAAGTCCATCCCTTGTTGGGAAGCATATTAAGTCTGGGGTGGATGAGCTACGAGGAGAAATGAACAAAATCAAACCTCCTACATTTGATGGTGAGCACAAGAAAGATGAAGATGCAGAGACATGGTTGTTGGGCATGAGAAAGTATTTTCATTTGCATAATTATTCTTCTCATGCAAAAGGTATAATTTCCATCTATCAACTCAAGGGAAAGGCATCCATGTGGTGGGATTAGCTTGTGCAGGTGCAACACATTAAAGAGAAAAGTGTTACTTTGAGGGAATTCAAGAAGTATTTTGAGAAGAAATACTTGACTAAGAGATACTATGACAAGAAAATGAAAGAGTCTTTGAACTCAATCTTGGGAGTATGACAATAGATGAATATGATAGAAGGTTTTTAGAACTACTAAAGTATGTCTCTTTCATCAAGGATGAGACAGTTAAGATTCAAAGGTATTTGAGTGGATTACCATCATTCATCAGTGACAAAATATAGTATGATGATCCCAAGACATTGGAGGATAACATAAGGCGAGCTAAATGCCTATATGATCAACAAAAAGCAAGGCCAACTTTCCAAAAAGCTTGGGAAGACAAAAAAAAAAATCAAGATGGATCAGAGGAAGAATGGATCTAAGCCACCATTCTTCAGAAATAATCCTCAGTGACAACCAACTTCTAGAGAACCCATAACGATTGAGACAGGGGGTCAAAGGCTAAGGCAACCACCTATTCAATGTTGGGATTGTAAAGGAGATCATATGTTCAGAGATTGTCCTCATAGAGGTGAGAAAGTGAGGACTGTTCACAATGTACATCAAGATGAAACAGTGGAGGACATGGGCAGAAATGACCAAGGATCTATGCAGCCCTGGACAACAAGCAACCAGAGTATCAGTCACATATGATTGAAGTGGAAGGTGTGATCAACAACCAAACCATTGTTATTTTAACTGATTTAGGAGCTAGTCATAGTTATATAGATCCTAAGATGGTGGAAAGTTTGCAATTGCCAAGAATCAAACATGGAAAATCTTGGTTGGTGTAGCTGGCTACCGAAGCCAAAAGAAAAGTTAATGAGATGGTTAAGTCATGTTTTATGGACATGAATGGACTAAACACCAGGGCGGATTTGAACATCTTGCCTTTAGGTTCCTATGACTGTCTAATTGGGATGGATTGGTTGGACCAACATCATGTTATCTTGGATTGTCTTAAAAAGGAATTTACTTACTTGGATGAGGAAGGGAACCTAAGGAAAGTGCAGGGAATTCCCAGGGCAGTAACCATCAGAGAAATTTCAGCATTACAACTGAAGAAATGTTATAGAAAAGGGTGTCAAATATTTGCAACTCATATGGAAGAGACACCTAAAGATAAGGTGCCAAATTTGGAAGATCATGCAGTCCTGGAAGATTTTGAAGATGTGTTCAAGGAGGTGCCGGGACTACCCCTAAAGAGAGATATTGATTTCTCTATAATTTAATGCCTGGAGTAGCTCCAGTGTCAAAGACTCCTTACAGAATGAGTACACCAGAGCTGAAGGAGTTGCATATGCAGCTTGAAGAACTTTTGAAGAAGGGGTATATATGCCCAAGTGTGTCACCTTGGGGTGCCCCGGTCTTGTTCGTGAAGAAGAAAGATGGGACATTAAGATTGTGCATTGATTTCAGACAGTTGAATAAAGTGACTGTAAAGAACAAGTATCCTCTGCCAAGGATTGACGATCTCTTTGATCAATTGAAGGATGCCAAGATATTTTCAAAGATTGATCTCAGGTCAAGATACCATCAGGTAAGGATTAAAGAGGAAGATATCAGAAAGCCCACCTTCAGGACAAGGTATGGTCATTATGAGTTCATAGTGGTGCCTTTTGGGTTGTCAAATGCACCAGTTATTTTCGTGTGCTTAATGAATGTTGTTTTCTGAGAATATTTAGACAAGTTTGTCATTGTCTTTTTGGATGATATCCTTGTATATTCCAAGTCATAAGAAGAGAATTAGCATCATTTGAGGATGGTGTTGCAAGTATTAAGGGAGCATTAGTTGTATGTCAAATTGAGCAAGTGCTCATTTTATCATAAGCAAATTCACTATTTGGGACATAGCATTTCAAAGGATGGGATAGCAGTGGATCCTAAGAAGATAGAAGCCATTAGAGAATGGTCAGCGCCAAAGAATGTGACATAGGTCAGATCATTCATGGGCCTTGCAGGCTACTACAAGATATTTATTGAAGGATTCTCAAAGATTGCACACCCAATCACTTCCTTACAAAAGAAGGGTGTGAATTTTCAGTGGACATTGGATTGTGAAAAGAGTTTCCAACACTTGAAACAATTATTAACAAGTGCTCCAATACTAAGGATTGCAGACCCAAATGAAGACTTCATTGTATGCACAGATGCATGTAAAGAAGGACTTGGTGGAGTCCTCGATCAAAATGGATTTGTTATATGTTATGAATCAAGGAAGTTGAAGGAGCATGAAAGACACTATGCCACTCATGATTTGCAGTTGGCAGCCATAGTGCATGCCTTGAGGAAATGGAGACACAACCTCATGGGGAAAAGGTTTGAGCTGAGAACAAACCATAATGGTCTGGAATATTTATTTGATCAACCAACTCTAAATGCTAGGCAAAGCAGATGGTTAGAATTTCTAAGTGAATATGACTTTGAGATAAAGCATATCAAGGGGAAAGAAAACAAAGTGGTTGATGCGCTCAGCATAAGAGTGCATGAATTGCATGCTACATCCATTAGCATGTATCAATCATATTTGAAAGACAAAATTATAGAGGCTTCCAAATCAAATTTGCAATACAAGGAATTAGTGGCAAAATTACAACAAGGTAATTTGCAGCAGAAAATTGAAGATTACAAACTGGATAATGATGAAATTCTCACATACAGGGGCATAATTTATGTACCAAATTCTCAGGAATTGAAAATTTTGATATTGAGAGAAATGCATAATGTACCTTATGTTGGGCACCCAGGTTATCAGAAAACTATTGCAATTGTCAAGAACCAATATTATTGGCCAGGAATGAAGAAAGAGGTTGTTGATTTTATTGTCAAATGTTTGGAACGTCAAAAGGTAAAGGTTGAGCATAGACACCCAGTTGGGTTGCTACAACCATTACCCATTCCTGAGTGGAAATGGGAAGTTGTAACAATGGATTTCATCACCAAACTGCCCATAACAAACAAGCAACATGATTCTATCATGGTAGTGGTGGATAAGCTTACTAAAGTTGCCCATTTTATTCCAATTAAGATCACTCACAAGGCAGCAAACATTTTTGATGTGTATATGAGAGAAATTTCTCGATTACGTGGCCTACCCAAGACAATTGTGTCTGGCAGAGATCCAAAATTTACCTCAAATTTTTGGAAGGGATTCTTTAATGGTTTTGGGACAAATTTGAATTTTAGCACAGCTTATCATCCAGAATGAGATGGACTGTTATCCACAATTTTGGTCATTAAGATGATGTCATGATAATGTCACGATGATGGAATATCAAGCTCTTCACTAAGAACATTTTCCTGAGAAAGGTTACACTTGTCTGCTTCCAGAAATCATATTTTAAAGATAGTTCGCAGGCTGCATATATACTCTCCTGCGAGAATGCCTGATTCTCGCAGGCTGCATTCAGCTGGGGTGCGAACTTCTCGCACTGTACTCATGGTTAGGGTGTGAACATGTTCTTAAAGAAGGAAAAAGGATAAGTTATCGATCCTTCTAGAAGGGAATCTTCTAGAAGGATGAGTTGGCTTTTGAATGGTTGGCAAAGTACTGACTTTCCAGATATCTTGGGATCATTCCCTATCCAAGTAACTAATCTATCTTCTTCTATATATTNTGGAAAAGGTTAGAAGCAAATTAGCAAGAGATTGATTGGAGAATTGGTGCAAGACTGTATGGAGGACTGATGCTACAGCAGTAAGAGACAACAGCAAGGTCATCATATGTGGTTGATTTTCTTCATGCATGAAAGTGTGTGTGTCATAGCTAGGAGCCATTGAAAGGAGACCTATGACATCAAGGCTCAGGTTGTAAGTTTCACTTTTAGTTAATTCAATACAGTGATATGTCCCTTTCCCATAAAGATGATGTCACTTTATTACATAATTCCTTGATCATATGTATAGACTAGCCATTGAATATATTAATCTGCCTTTACTTCGATTGGTTTGTACTGTTGTGATCTGAACGGTGCAAGAGCATTGGAGTGAAGCTGGGAACAACAGAGATATAAGGAAAGCGTTCATAAGGTATGTCCACTATCCTTACTTCTTAGTTCATTCAATAGGTTAAGTCTAGGGAAAGTGTATTATTCTGTCCTATTTTGTTCTAGATCCAGGTGGATCTAGGGAGATTGGTCTGTGTCCGCACTCACGAATTTATCCTGAAACAAAATTGGCGACTCCACTGGGGAAATTTATCCCTTTTTGTCTTTATGGTTTTGAATTTTCTGTGGCCATTTGCTCTATTTGCCTTTTTCTCCTGATTTGTCAGTGTCTGAGTCCTCAGGATACCCTGAGAGACCTTCTGGGTCTATGAGCCAGTTTGAATTTTGCTTGATTTTTCAAAATTTTCATTAGTTTCAGGGATTCTCACACTGTGTCCATTGACAGCCTGCGAGAACCACTGAAGTTCGCAGTCTGCATATATATTCCAGTGCGAACAGTTTGCATTCTGCATCACAGTGGCCTGCGAGAATATTAGTTTCTCGCACTGTGTTACACACTGGCCTGCGAACATCTTTTTGAAATTTTTTGAATTCAAGTTTTGACTTTTTCCATTGCTCAGTAAGGTTGAATTACATCTTTTTGACACTTTGGATCACTGGCTTACATATCTTTTGCTTAGTTTGCTTGCTTGGACTAATCTAGGGTTTCTAGGTTCTTTGCTTGCCTTTGTAGCTTGACTTTCTTTTCTTGGCTCTTTTTGGCATTTTCAGTCTCTCTGATTTCTAGAGTTGAGTGTGTCAAGTTGGCTAAGAACCAGTGATTGGTTGAGAGTTGAGTGTTTGGTGTTGCTCATTTGCTTGTTGGTTCGAAAGGCCATTTTTCATTTGCATTAAGGAACTTCTTGGTTTGCTTTTTGTTTTTACTTTCATTGAAATTTTTGGTTGGGTTGTCATTGCTTGATTGTTGATGATTGATTTTCTTTTCTCATTAGTCAGAGTTCTTCTTGGAAAGTGAACCATAAGTTTTCTTTCAAGATCTTGTTTTGCTTTGTCGAAAACATTGAAAATCAAAGTTTTAGAGTTTTGAAGTTTTGGAAAAGACAAAGAAATTGTTCATTGCTACATGATTGTTTGTATTGACATCTGAAAGGAAATTGAGCATTACATTTGCATTGTAGTATTGAGGTTGATTCAGAAATTGTTCTCTTTCTCCCATAACTAGGATTCATCGAATGAAAAGAATTATATTTCATCATATCCTTGCATTATTTGGGTCAGAGTCACACATCATGAGTTTCATTTCCGTTACCTGTGAGTAAACAACAGCCATTAAAAACATTGCATAATATTAAAATTGATCTAGTAACTCTTTTCTAGGGCTCTTTTACACCAACATTTAGCTAGGCTAGTGCTTTGGAGTAGGAAGAGAGACACACTCTCCAAAAGCTCAAAAACACATAATAGTATCTTGAGTTAGGGAGTGTAAAATTCCATTGGCCGCATATTGTCCTGGGAAGCCCTTCTAACACAAGGGTCAAACATTAGGTCGCATTGGTGTTGGCAGAGATACTAACCTTCTTTGCTGACATCGGTGTAGCGATTGCACGTATTACGGGGATCACTCCGAGGTATACCCACAATTATGAGTGGAAGCCTTTGAGTTTATTTCGGGCTCGATACCCTGCCCTTGCGTGTGGATCGGACTGATGATTGTTTCCCCAGGCAGTACTGTTGTCTGTGGTAACCTTAGTGGCCTATCTCTCTAGGTACTTACCCAAGGTGACTGTGGAGGGGAAAGTCTTCACGGTACCTGGAATCGATGTTGATCAAACTCACTCGGGCTCCTTGGAGGGTATACCCACGATTATGTGTGGGAGCTTGCACCAGGGCGTAAGTCTGTTAAGCAGGTTGTCAATGTAACTTTTCCATCCTAGCCCCGCCCCTTCTCGTCTCATTGTTGCGACGTTGGATTTCATCACCAACTAGTGGCTTTGATATTAGAAGGTATTGTTTGCTTGGTGATTGCTTCTAGATTTTGTTTGCTAGTGTGTGTTGTTTGTTTCTCATAGTTGACCATAGGATTTTTGTTGGGGAGTTGGTTACTTGTTTACAATTGCTCCCCCGCGACGTTCATGGAGGATGCAAGGTTTGTCTCCGGAACATCCGGAAACTTCACAACCTTTGCACACAGCAACACCTGAGGGTACCCCTGAGGACTCTCCTCGTCCGGGTGAAATCCCTCTTGTTACTTTACCACACGTGGACATCAGTGATGTCCCAGAAGTTTTTACACCACCTCCACAAGTAGAGACCACTGATCCTCTTGCTGATTTTCGAATTACCAATACTATAGAGGATTATCGCATTCGTCGTGGTGAACGACCTGCTGGACGTTTTCATCTTTCTGAAGAAACTCTTGTTACATCTTCTGAATCAACCCCTGGGCCTTCTCACGGTGTAGTAGGCCAAGATCCTTTTTGGTCAGGTGATTTTCGACGAGTCTTGTTTGGTACTGAGTCTACCCCTGTTTACGAAATCAACCCTCCTGTGTCTCCAGAACCAGAAACTGCACCAAAGACTACCACTTATCATTTTATTCTCCCTCTTGAGATGGCTCATCTTGCAATTACTTTGAGTGTCCAAACCGAGATTCTGGCAACTACTCTTGCCCCTATAAATACCCAGCAACCGCCTGAGGTCAATCCGAATTTACCCCCTGGTTACCATGCTTTGAATCCTACATTGAATGTTACACATCCAACACCTCCACAACCCCTGCTGGTTCTCCAGGTGGTCCTCAGTTTCCTGGGCATCCTATTCCCGGTTTCATCCCGACACTTCCTCAGTTTCCTACTGGCAATCCTAATGCTGGTAACACTATTCCGACTGTTGCACCAAACTTGCACATTCCTATTGGTGGACAGGGTAGTACATTTCCTTTTCCCTTTCCCGGACACAACGCAGTTACCACACAGCCTACAATTGGTACACAACTTCCTGGTGGAACTATGCCTACGGTAGGGGGACCAACTTCCATTTTTGGACAAAACATACCTCTTGAGTTGGCCCAGTATTGGAAACAGCTTTTACAAAACATCCCTCTTGCTGGGGGGCAACCCACAGTACCTCCAGTAGGCCAACCATATCCAGGTGTGACTAATCCTATTTGGGGTTTGGGTCAAACTTCCCAATCTCAGGCCCCTGCCCAAACTCAAGGTTACAATCCTTGGGGCTACTACCCTATCCAGCCACCACCGAACCAACCTGGAGCTTCCCTTTACGGACAGTCTGCATATGCTCCTACTGGTCTCCCAACAGGGATTCTGCCCCAAAGCCATCAGTATCCGCAAGTAAATCGACAGTTGCCTTTTCTTGCTACCTTGGATTTGCCAGATTTGACTAGGATTCTCAATGATCCTATTCGTCACTCTCCCTAATGGCCAACTATTCCTGCTAAACTCCCATCGGACATTCCAAAATTCGATGGTAAGGCCGGAGAGGACCCCAACAACCATGTCATGAATTTTCATTTATGGTGTTCATCCAACTCACTGATGGATGACTCCATTCGACTGCGTCTTTTTCAACGAACCCTTACCGGTTCGGCTGCGAAGTGGTACATTGAATTGCCACGGGATTTCTTTTTAGATTTCAACACCCTTGCAATGGCCTTTCTCACACATTACCAGTTACCAATCCGTTACGATACGGGGACTGAGATTTTAACTTCCTTCAAACAGAGTTTGAGCACTCATATCTCTGATCACATTCATGAGTGGAGAAGGCGAAGACGTCTCATTAAACTTGAGCTTCCCGATCAGTTACTGGCAGAATGGTTTACAAAATCTTTTGTAAACAAAATTGGCAAAGACATTGCTATGGGCGGTGTTGTCACCGAAGAGCAGGCTATAAGTCGTGCTCAATATCTAGATCTTGTTTATTCGCAAACAGGAACTTTGTATGATTTACTACCTGATTTACCCCGTCCTGGTACTTCCAGCACTTCTACTGCTCCAGTTGCTTCACATGCAGCTAATGGTGTGATTGGGACCACTCATACCCACTCACATTCCATTTCAACTACAACCCCAAAATCCAATCCTTCTAATGATCAAAATGCTCCGTCTCCTGCCCCTCCCGCCGGTAAAACCTCTGAAGTGAACGTTGTTCAATCTACACCCACCGGTAAGAACAAATCCAAGAAAGGGAGAGGCAAGAATAAGGAGACTAAAAACAATAATCAGACTGAGCAAACCAAAACCCCTCCTGTTGAAGACCGGGATAAGCGCAAACCTCGCTACCCTTGCCTTATCTGTGGTGATGATCACTACACGAAGGATTGTACAAGACGTGCCGAAGTTACCAAGTTCCTTCAAGGAACGTCGAAACCTTCTACGCTGGCAGTCTTGTCTCAACCCTTCCCGTCTCAACAACAGGCTTCGTTGGTCATTCATGATCAACCTTGTACTTCTACACAATCCTATGTTTTGATGTGCATCGGTGATTCCAAGAAAGACAATGTTGCACTTACCACTAGAGTTAAAGACTATACTCCTTCTAAGGAGAAGGTTGACGACTTACCTCCTGATCTAGTACAACCTTCTCTATCAAATCCACCTACAAACGGTCCTCTTCATCTCGAATGACCGAACCTGGATACATTTATACGACCACCCCCAAAAGGTGTCGTTAAGAAATCGGCATTTAATCCTCATGCATGTGCGGCTCAGAACTACAGCATTGTTGAAGATCTGGCCCAAGCACCTTCAGCGATGTTTTCCCTTGAAGTCCTTCAGTCTTGTCCTGCACAGCGAAGGGCGCTGTTGAAAGCCATAGGTGGAATTGATCCCACGGATACGAATTTGATAGTCTTTGACTTGGAAGAACATGTTCCAAGGTTACCCCCACAACTTGTGTTTCAAATACAAGTTGTTGTTGCCGACAAGAGCATTTGTCGAACGGTTATTGATGAGGGTGCCTCTACGTGCGTAATGTCTTTTACTTGTTGGAAGGCCATTGGCTCTCCCCTGTTACAAGAATCACAAAACACTTTGAGAGCCTTCAACGGCTCTGGTTTTAAGCCTTACGGCGTTCTTCCGTCGTTACCCGTCACTTTAGAAGGTAAGACCGTCCAGGTTGAAGTGGAAGTTTTTTATACTCCCCTCGATTATAATCTTTTACTTGGACGTAGTTGGGTCGATTCTATGCGTGCTGTCGTGTCAACCTTGTTCCGTGTTGTATGATTTCCTCACCAAGGAAAAGTAGTTACGATTGATCAACTTGCCTTCTTTAATGCGGATACTCATACTGGAAACGTGTCGTTCATAGCTAAAACCCCTAGCGGGTTATGAGAATGTTGGAGTCGGTATTTTAAAGGAATCTTCATTAATGTGTACTTTTCCCATACCACCACCACCCGATATTCCACGCCCGTTAGTTGCTTCCATTAATATGATCTCTACTATACCTCATGAAATTTTTGTGTCTATTGACCCTTGGATAGTCCCTGATCTGGGAGATCATGTTCGTTTCGGCAACGTTATGCCGTTAAGTCTGGTTGAGTCTGCTTATCAAGCCATTCAATCGGCAAACCTTCCTACTTCTTCTTTTGATGAGTTGTCTCCTGATCCTTTCCGTGTCGTCTTCCCCACTGATGAGATGATCATGTCCGTTATGGAAAACACCCCTTGGGATGATGGGCATCATCGTTCCATACTGTTTCTGGAACAACAGACTCTTGAGAATTATCAGCGGATTTCGACTCCGTCGACCGTTGTGGTTATATCCACGGTTTCCCAACCTACACGAGATGTGTTTGTGGAAGGGAACCTTAATAACATTTCGCCCACGATACCCATAGATATTTCTGTGAAACCTGGAATAGTCGAGAATGTTCATATTGGAGCTTCGTGTTCTCCCGAAGAAATTGTCACTTATACTTCCTTGTTTAAAGAATTTCGTGATATCTTTGCATGGAGTTACGAAGAAATGCCGGGTATTGACCCCTCTATTGTGGTCCATGAAATTAAGACATACCCCGGAGCCAAACCAGTCTGGCAGCGCCTCCGTCCTATCCATCCACGTAAAGCTGCCGCCATTAAACTTGAAGTTGAAAAACTTCTTAAAGCCGGTTTTATTTATCCAGTGGCGTTGACAGAATGGGTTTCCAACCCAGTTCCGATCAATAAAAAGGGTGGTAGTATACGCGTTTGTGTTGATTATCGGGATATCAACAAAACTTGTCCAAAGGACAATTTTCCAACCCCTTTCGTTGACCAAATCG
Organism: Picea sitchensis; assembly: GCA_010110895.2. NCBI lineage: Eukaryota > Viridiplantae > Streptophyta > Pinopsida > Pinales > Pinaceae > Picea > Picea sitchensis. Next base: position 16,436 of record SNQJ01S0179303.1, on the reverse strand, counting down.
TCAATGACTATGCCGGCAGTGAAATCTTTTCCCTCATGGATGGATTTTCCGACTATAATCAAATCAATATCGCTCCTGAGGACCAACATAAAACGGCTTTTATTTGTCCTTGGGGTACTTTCGCCTACCGGAAACTTCCTTTTGGTCTAAAGAACGCAGGTGCTACGTTCCAACGTGTTATGTCTTACGCATTTCACGATATTAAGCATATTGTTCAACCTTATTTGGATGATTTGTCGGCTCACTCTTTACGTCGAGTCGATCACCCTAAGCATCTCCGAGCAATTTTCGTTCGTTGTTGATTCTATCGCATTCGCTTGAATCCTCATAAATGTGTCTTTTGCGTAGAATCCGGCCGTCTCCTCGATTTCATTGTTTCACGCCATGGGATTCGGGTAGATCCTATCATGGTTGAGGCAATTCTCAATCTCCCTCCTCCTTCTTCTTCGCGCCAGTTACAAAGTTTGCAGGGGAAAGCAAACTTTCTTCGTCGTTTCATCCCAAATTATGCTGAGATTACTCGGGGTTTTACACATCTTCTAAAGAAAGGTTCCGAGTTTGTTTGGGATAAAACTGCTAATGATGCTTTCGAAGCCTTGAAATTATCCCTCACCAAAGCTCCACTTCTTTTCCCTCCTGATTATAGTAGGGATTACTTTCTTTATCTAGCTGCGTCCGAGTATACTATCGGCATGGTTCTCGTTCAAGAGGATGATGCCCACGATGAGCATGTTATATATTACCTGAGTCGAAGTTTAACTTCCACGGAGATTAAATACCAACATGTTGAGAAGCTAGCCTTGGCTGCTGTCCAAGCAGTTCAACGTTTTTGTCATTACATTCTTGCCAGGAAAACTACCGTGATTTCACACTGTAACCCCATGCAACACATATTGACTCGTCAATTGCTAGGGGGCAAGTACTCCAAGTGGATTGTCATTCTCCAGGAGTTCGATTTGGAATTCGATCGAGCCACGTCGAAGAAATCCCTAGTTTTTGTTGAGTTGATTGGTGACTTTCCCCACAATGCAACGAAAAAAGTAGCAGTCGATTCGTTACCTAACGAATCACTTTTCCTTATAAGTACTGATGATACTTGGTACAGAGATATCATTATATATCTCCAAACTCAAACTTTCCGGCCTGCTTTGTCAAGTACAGAACGACGTCGGGTTCGTTATCAAGCGCGTCATTATATTATCCTCGGCGATACTCTTTACCGTCGAGGCATTGACTCTGTCTTTCAGCGTTGTTTGACTTTTGAAGAAGCTGAGAAAGCTTTGAATGACTGCCATTCAGGAGGATGTGGCGGTCATATGTTTGGGTATGATACTGCTCAGAAAATCTTACGTGCAGGTTACTTTTGGCCTTCCTTGTTTCATGACTGCATTACTGTTGTTCAGAAGTGTCATGCCTGTCAGACCTATAATCAGAAGATTCGGTCACATCCTGCTCCCCTTCATCCTGTAGTCTCAGTAGGTCCTTTCGCTAAATGGGGCATTGATTTCATGACATGTCACCCTCACTCGGCCGGGGGGCATGGGTACATTATCGTTGCTGTTGATTATTTTACTAAGTGGGCCGAGGCGATGCCGACATTCGATAATACTGGGAAGACTGCAGCGTTATTTCTTTTCAACTATATCATCACTCGTTTTGGTGTTCCTCAAGCTATCGTTACTGATCATGGTAGTCATTTTAGAAATAATATGATGTCTGAACTTACCGAGAAGTTGGGCCTTCGTCATGATAGCTCAACACCCTATTATCCACAGGCTAATGGCCAGGTCGAAGCCATCAATAAAATTCTTATAACTATGATTCGACGGATGATAGGAATCCATAAAACCAGCTGGCACACAATGTTATTTTCGGCATTGTGGGCATATCGGACATCTGTTAAATCTGCCATGGGATTTACGCCTTTTCTATTAGTTTATGGCATGGAAGCCATTCTACCAATAGAATGTGAAATACCGTCTTTGAAACTAGCTGTAGAGCTCTTACCTAATACTTCTGCCGAAGAGGAACATCTGTTGTATTTGATGCAATTAGACGAGACTCGCCGTGACGCTACTTTGGTAATCGAAGCCCAGAAGAAACGTGTTAAGGCACAGTATGACAAGCATGTTAAACCTCGTGTCTTCTCTGAAGGAGATCTTGTTCTTTTGTATGAACAAGA
>SNQJ01S0179303.1:0-14244 GCA_010110895.2 Picea sitchensis | reverse complement strand
TCAGTCTATGATCTGAGTATGGGAATGCCTACCTCAGAATTGGTATACATGATATTCTGTTGATGCTTGGATGTTTGCAGGTCTCTGATTAGATGTGCTTTTGGTTCTTGACACACACATGCAGCTTACAAAGTCTATCAACTGTCACTGGTTCCACTCTCAGACTTTGGGGGGCATTCTGTTATCCACAATTTTGGTCATTAAGATGATGTCATGATAATGTCATGATGATGGAATATCAAGCTCTTCACTAAGAACATTTTCCTAAGAAAGGTTACACTTGTCTGCTTCCAGAAATCACATTTTAAAGATAGTTCGCAGGCTGCATATATACTCTCCTGCGAGAATGCCTGATTCTCGCAGGCTGCATTCAGCTGGGGTGCGAACTTCTCGCACTGTACTCATGGTTAGGGTGCGAACATGTTCTTAAAGAAGAAAAAAGGATAAGTTCTCGATCCTTCTAGAAGGGAATCTTCTAGAAGGATGAGTTGGCTTTCGAATGGTTGGCAAAGTACTGACTTTCCAGATATCTTGGGATCATTCCCTATCCAAGTAACTAATCTATCTTCTTCTATATATTGAGGAGATTGCTCATGGAAAAGGTTAGAAGCAAATTAGCAAGAGATTGATTGGAGAATTGGTGCAAGACTGTATGGAGGACTAATGCTATAGCAGCAAGAGACAACAGCAAGGTCATCATATGTGGTTGATTTTCTTCATGCATGAGCAAGTGTGTGTGTCAGAGCTAGGAGACATTGAAAGGAGACCTATGACATCAAGGCTCAGGTTGTAAGTTTCACTTTCAGTTAATTCAATACAGTAATATGTCCCTTTCCCATAAATATGATGTCACTTTATTACATAATTCCTTGATCATATGTATAGACTAGCCATTGAATATATTAATCTGCCTTTACTTCGATTGGTTTGTATAAGGAAAGCGTTCATAAGGTATGTCCACTATCCTTACTTCTTAGTTCATTCAATAGGTTAAGTCTAGGGAAAGTGTATTATTCTGTCCTATTTTGTTCTAGATCCAGGTGGATCTAGGGAGATTGGTCTGTGTCCGCACTCACGAATTTATCCTGAAACATGGACAAACAAAGAGGGTGAATCAAGTGATTGAGGATATGTTGAGGATGTATGTGATGGATAAACCATCAAAATGGGAAGACTACCTACACTTGGTAGAGTTTGCTTATAACAATGGGTACCAATCATCTTTAAAGATGAGCCCATTTGAGGCACTTTATGGCAGAAAGTGCAACACACCAGTAAGTTGGGATAACCCAACAGATAGAGCAATGGTTGGGCCAAATTTACTCAGGGAAATGGAGGAGCAAATGTTGAAAATAAAACAAAATTTAAAGGTTTCCCAAGATAGGCAAAAAAGTTATGCTGCTAAGAGCAGAATTCACAGGGAATTTAAAGTTGGGGACCATGTATTCTTGAAAGTAAAGGCCAACAGAAGTTCCCTAAAGTTGGGAAATTGTTCCAAGTTGATAGCTTGCTATTGTGGGCCACTTGAAATCCTAGAAAGGATTGGTCCAGTAGCTTATATGATGCATTGCTTGCATCTATGACTGTTCATAATGTATTCCATGTATCATTGCTCAAGAAATATATACCTTATGTTAATCATGTTATTGATTGGAATGTGATTCAGGTGGAGTAAGAAGGCGCTTTCCAAGTGCATCTGGTACACATTCTGGACCAGAAAATCAAAAAGCTCCATAATTGAACCATAGGGCTTGTAAAGGTCCAATGGCCCTGGTACAGTCCTGAGGATGCTACTTGGGAGCATGAGGATGCAATGTGGGTAGAATACCGACATCTTTTTGAGGATGTTTTAATTTTTTTTATGTGTACATAATGCACCGAAGACAGTGCATAAATAAGGGGAGGGAATTGTAATATCCCTAGGCCAAACCCAATTGTAAATGTAAAATGAAAATGTACTTAAGCTGGTGAGTTGTTTGATATCATTTTTGTATGCACCTTTCATGGCATAGTGCGCACGTGTACTGCGTAGTAAAATGAAGAAATGTGGCACATTCCAGGGTACCGTGCGCAGCATCTCAAGTGCGCGCGATATTGAGGCCAACGAGCCTTTGTGTATATGCTATGTTTTATAGGCTGATGAGCCCATTTTGTGATGATTAGGCCGAAGAGCCTAGATGTTAAAGGTCATTGTGCCTATTTTTGTATATGTCTCAGTATTAATATAAAATACATTGTTGCGCGTAGACCGAACACGATAAAAGAGATGGGGGACTAAACTCCACTAGTTAGGGAAAGGGTGGGGGCTAAAAGTTAGGGGAAAAGGGCTAAGCTAGGGAGCTTAAGCCAAAAAAGAATATTATATTAATATTTCTTAAAGTATAAAGTATGGATAATTATTTTATCCTAAGTTCTAAGGATGGGGACAAGTGGGCCAAAGTAGCTCCCAACATGACAAGTGTCAAGTTGGAGACATGCATACTTATAGTTTGGACTTAGTTCATTTCGGGGCCATTCATCATTCCTTCCATCATTCAGCCATAATTCCATGACCATTTCACTCACGCAGTCAATTATCCTTCATACCTTCCTGTCACTGTACCTAAACTTATATCCATAACCATAATTGTTTGTGTAGCTGGTTAGCTTGGGAGTTGGACTGAAGAAGCAGGTTGTCAGGCCCGTAGGATATTGAAGAGGTGGGTTGTCAGGCCCATGAACAATTTCTCTCTCTGGGTGAGAGAATTATTGGGAATTGTTTTTCCTGAAGGTGCTAAACTATAGCTATAGGGCTCTGAGACTTCCTGTCCGACATGTTGTTGAATCCCGAAAAGGAAGTGGGGCAGCGGAAGGACTGTTGAGCAGAGAAGGGGCACACTTCCTAGGGTGGGACATGTTATAATATGATGGATGTGCTCGTTTAGCCATAGGCAATATCACTATTGTCACTCAACCACAGGTCGAAGCCACCCCCGAGCACCTTAACCTTGATAGAGAATCATTCCGGAAGCAAACCCTAGGCTAGATAGCCAAACAAGATAGTGCACCTCTCTCCAAGGATAGCGCACCAAACAAGAGTAACAAGAGCTTATCAGAGAGTCCAAACCATAACGAAGAGAGAGTCCAAGCCAAAACCGAAATCTGCTAGCTGCAGCAACTACAACGATAACTCTCCTCCAAACTTGCGCACAAACTGGCCAACTGTAGTGCGCATAAGTGTTGCTTCTGCATTTCTAAGAATGTCTTCCATAATGAAGACTGACCTCCTGTATTTATACTAAAACTGGCAAACTGCCTGGGTCGACTTCTCATTCTGGGTGCCTATTTACTTAGTATATAATATTTCCTTTAGCCGAGTTCTTCTCTTCGAGGCTAATAACCTAATACAAATTATCCTCTTGAGCCAGCTTGTCTTCTAGGGTTATTAGCCAACTAATTAGGGTTTCTTCTTGCTTCCCGGAATATTCTATTCTCATCAGGTTTACGCATGGAGGTAAATACCTCTCGCAACTACCATAATATCAACACTCCCTCCTAGCTAGGGAGGTATTTGAAGGTAACGGTCTTGAGCACAAACATACCATTTACCTGGTAGCATCAACATAGTCGTATAGACTATCTCATGACTAGATCATGAGCACCATCATCACTATCAGTGTCATCAGCTGCATCATCTCTCGAAACCATACTCCATTTGATTAATCAGACATGATGTTGGATAAGTCACTCACTTCACAGAGTGACACAAGAGCCATTCTTCTAATCCAGACATATGTTCTAGAAGAATAAATGTTCTGAACCATTTTCCGTCTAGGAAATCTCTGTCCATTGATCATCCATCTAGATGATAATCATTTCCAACACTACTGATAGTCTTCAAAGCAATCAGAACAATGTAATTCAATAGAACACAATGGTGTCTATCCATAGTAGTACACAATTACAATCCAGTGGTACACTGCCACACCAAGTAGCACATAGATACTTGATCAGTGACATATAGTCACAATCAGTGGAACACATCCACTACAGTAGTATACATCTATTGTCCAGAGACATACAGTCTTCATAACAATCATATCATCAACCTCCACATAAAACATTATTATGATATATAAACTAAATCATCTGGGCCATTCTTCCATTCACATCTGTGAGATTTGGAAGAGCATCTGCCCTAAGAAGGTAAAACATCAACAATGAGCTATCTGGACTATTCTTCTCAAGCAAGGAAGAATAATTGTCCTGATTTTTGCTCCTGAACCATTCACCTATCTGGGCCATTAGTCCGGCACTAAGCAAAGTGCAACCTGGAGAGAATGAATCTGCCCTAGAGAATGTCTGTCCCTGATTGTTGAATCTGGACCATTCGCCTATCTGGGCCACTCCTCCAGCACTAACAAAGTGCAACCTGGAGAGAATGAATTTGCCCTAGGGAATGACTGTTCTGACCATTTCCTAATGAAATGATTGTCCTGCACCAACCTCCAAAATGGACCATTCTTCGAAATTTCTCACAACTGTGAGCTTCGAAAGAATGATTGTCTGGAGAGGCGGACCAGTCTTCTTGACCACTACTGAGAGTGATCGTCAAGAAGAGAGATTGTCCTAGAACATTCCCCATGTTAGCCACAAGGGAAATCATTGTCTATGGTACATCAACAATCCATCGAACCATTTTCATTACGAAAATGACCATTCGATCTGGACCATTTTCCGAACTGGAAAATGCATGTCCGTCAGAAATCTCAAACCACTTTCCAAACTGGAAAGGAACTGCTCATCTTGGACCATTTTTAGAACTGAAAAATGACTGTCCATAAATAAATAACACATCAGTGCTCCCTCCCAACTTGGGAGTCATCTCTTCCCTTTTCAATAAAGAAGTCATCTCCATGAGCTCCAACTGTTTCTCGAGTATGCAAACTCTTTCATTCTGGACAAAGGCTTTACCAAAATATCTGCTTATCTGCTCATCTGTGGAGATATATATTGGAGAACCACTTCTCTTTTTTGGACTTCATCACGGAGATTGTAATGCTTGTTCTCAAATGTACTTCAGTCTTTCTGGAACACTGGTTTTCTCTGAAGGCTTCATATAGCTCTAATCAATATAGTATATCATTATTGGATTCATCTTTTGTTTCCTGCTAGCTCATAACATCATGGCAAGGGTCAAACTGGAACATATCCAAGTGGTACTTTTTTTGCCATCATGAGAGTTTGTCATGGATTAGCAATCCATCATCTTGAGCTTTTGAATAACCATTCTGATACAATATCTCTGTTATAGAAAGTTTTTCACCACGCTTCTGTTGTTCATTGAAGGTCCTTTACCAAGTTGTCTTCTTTCATCTGCATACAAGAGTCTCTTTTTGGTATACCTTAAAGCCTTGAGGTTGCTCTTCATATGTTATTTGTTCAATTATTATAGAGAATAGTCTTTGCATTCATCTGATGTAAACTCCAACCCATGGATATTGCGGACAATATAATGGCTCATGTAGAGGTATGTCTGGTTTACTGGAACAAACAATCATCATAGTCTTCTCCCTCCATCTGGGAGAACCTCTAGTTCTTGATCTCACAATGTTTTCATTCATAAGTCTTCCATACACTGTTCTTGATCACAACTTTTAGTTCCTCTGCTTGATTGCTTTTAGTGAATTCATATCAAGCTGGTAGTTTTGTGATTCTCGATACAATGACTGGTTGTTCCGGCTTTTCTTTCTTTTTTGGAATCTTCATGTTCTTTCTCATGTTTCTCTTTAGCTTTTGGGTCCATGGAGTTTTCTATAGATTCCATGCTCTGAACATTCCAACCTCTTTCTTTCATCATAGGATCATGGATGTGGATGGACAACCAAGGATACTTTAAGGCTTCTTTTCAAAGAAGACTTCTTTTAAAGTCAAACTGAACATGTGCTGCTCTTCATGGTTGCTACCATGGATAGATACTTCATCATCTTTAATGGATCATATTATTTAGGATTATCTCCCTCCTAATCCTTGCTTCATGCATGAATGCATGCTCTTCTTTTGGAATTATGTAATCAACTCCCTCCAACTAAGAGAGCCCACACTTTCGTCTGCATCCTTATTGCCTTCTGCAAAGTGTCGCAAGTCCTTTTCCAATTTCCTCTTGATTGTTGACTTCTTTCTGTCTTCACTTCTTCTAGGTTTCTTCAAGATTGATTATGATTTCGGCTTATCTTGCAGCTATTAATTATGTATTAACTTCCACATGAATTCTTGCCAAGGTTTGTTGATGTACTTCATCCTTTCATGTGTATTGCCTGACTTGTATTTATTGTGATAGCAATCCTTATCTTGTTGTTCTTCCATAGGTATAGTTTCTCTTTGAACATATTATCTTCTAGGAAATAGATATGCCAGATATGTACAGCAAAAACATGGTATGTACCAGAACTATGAAGAGTATTATTACCTTATCTTAGAAGAAGAAGTTTGTTTTGTCCTGCTTGGATTTCTTCGAGGGTTCCCTTTCTTCGACAACTGATGCTTCGTGTGTTTCTTTCCCTTTCTTTAACTCGAGACAATGATTCTTGTAGTGACCATACTTTCGACAATTAAAGCATTGTATTCTTGACATATCTTTCTCTTGATTTGGTTTCTTCCTGGAGCCAAACTTCTTTTTATTCCTGAAATCCTTGAACCTTGATGTGAAGGCTTGATCATCGTACTTCTTTTGGGGTTTCTCTTTTGCACTGATCCTTGATTCTTCTTGTGCACAACAAGTCCAAAGTTCTTCAAATGTAGGATACTCCTTCCTTGTGTTCATGCTTGCGACAAATGCATCCCATGTCTTGGGAAGACCATTGAGTATTATATTTACCCGTTCCTTTTCTGAAATGATCTCTTCAATAGCTTGTAGTTGATCTCTTAACTGATATATTCTCACAAAACATGATGTTATGTTGTCATCATCATTCATCTTCATGTCACAAATCTCATTCTTCAGACTCATTACTTATCCAATGTTTCTGACTGAGAAGAGGTTTGTTAGGGCATCGTACATCTTCTTAGACGAATCAAGATGGGAGATGTAGGGTATCAAGTGGTCTTTTATAGAATCCACTATGATACTCATGGNCTTCTTTTGGGGTTTCTCTTTTGCACTGATCCTTGATTCTTCTTGTGCACAACAAGTCCAAAGTTCTTCAAATGTAGGATACTCCTTCCTTGTGTTCATGCTTGCGACAAATGCATCCCATGTCTTGGGAAGACCATTGAGTATTATATTTACCCGTTCCTTTTCTGAAATGATCTCTTCAATAGCTTGTAGTTGATCTCTTAACTGATATATTCTCACAAAACATGATGTTATGTTGTCATCATCATTCATCTTCATGTCACAAATCTCATTCTTCAGACTCATTACTTATCCAATGTTTCTGACTGAGAAGAGGTTTGTTAGGGCATCGTACATCTTCTTAGACGAATCAAGATGGGAGATGTAGGGTATCAAGTGGTCTTTTATAGAATCCACTATGATACTCATGGCATTGATGTCATTTTCTTTGAACTTCTCCATAACTGCAATGTTTTACGGTTCCTTCTCTTTTCCTTCTTCAAACTCTAGTTCCACAATCTTTCCTTCCACGATATCCAACACTTTGTTCTTGGCAAGGATGAGATCAATCCTTGTCTTCCGTGCTCTGAAGTTAGAAGCCCCATCTAACTTGTTTTCTAACTTCATAGAGTAACTCATGGTTGCTTTGACTTGGTCAACCCTAGATTTGATCAAAACCTCAAACTTGATGTCTTAGCTTGCTGAGAGTACCAGAAGATGCGCTAGGTTAGGGTGCACTAGTCTATTCAGAAACTAGGTCAATACCTTCACTTAAGGTGCCTCAATGAGAGGATTATGGTTTCTACAACTGCACCTGCTAGTAACCCTAGCGGCAGTGCTTTGGTAACTACTCCTGCTATAAACCCTAGCAACAGTTCTTCAACAAGCTTAGTATCCTTATGGTTATGCTCCCTTCCAGTGGTTAGACTAAATGAAGGAGGTGTGGGCCCATAACCTGTTAGAATATGATGGATGTGCTCATTTAACCATAAACAATATCACTATTGTCACCCAACCATAGGCCGAAGCCACCCCCAAGCACCTTAACCTTGACAGAGAATCATTCTAGAAGCAAATCCTAGGCTAGATAGCCAAACAAGATAGCGCACCTCTCTCCAAGGATAGCACACCAAACAAGAGTAACAAGAGTTGATCAGAGAGTCCAAACCATAACGAAGAGAGAGTCCAAGCCAAAATCGAAATTTGCTAGTTGCAACAGCTGCAACGACAACTCTCCTCCAAACTTGCACACAAACTGGCCAACTGTAGTGTGCACAAGTGTTGCTTCTGCAGTTCTAAGAATGCCTGCCAGAATGAAGACTTGGCCTCCTATATTTATACTAAAACTAGCAAACTGCCTGGGCCGACTTCTCATTCTAGGTGCCTATTTACTTAGTATACAATATTTCCTTTAGCCGACTTCTTCTCTTGGAGGCTAATAACCTAATACAAATTATCCTCTTAAGTCCACTTGTCTTCTAGGGTTATTAGCCAACTAATTAGGGTTTCTTCTTGCTTCTTGGAATATTCTATTCTCATCAGGTTTACACGTGGAGGTAAATACCTCCCGCAACTACCATAATATCAACAAGATAGGCATGTGGGGAATGAGGGACTGTAGGCTATTAGTTTGATTTGGCACCTGTGACAGAGTCTTTCCTGATGCTTATGAGCCATTAGCCTGGTTAGGAATCCCTTTACCCAGGTGAAGTTTAGTCCCATCTCGGGGGTGACCCACTGCTGAAAGTGATGGGCAGTGTGGTCTAAGGCTGGGAGGTTCGTGGAAGGTCTGCACGCAGTTGGTGTTATTCTTACGAAGATAAGTGTCAATTGTGTGATAAATTTACATGTTGCAATATTATTTATGTGTAATTTTATGGGCTTATCTATGTGTGGTTATAACTGTTTTATATTTCTGGGTATTGTCTGTATATGTTGCATGCAAATGTTTACTATTATTTCAGTATGAATCTGTGTTTTTACATAATGTATTTGTCTGTTTACGTTTTATATATAAAGTTTCGCAAGAGTTCTGTGTGTATATGTTTAATTGCATGCAGTTCGGAAAATTTATGTGGCATAGCTCAGTTGGATGTTGGGTATGTTATAGTATGTTCCCAGAGAGAATGAAAGCGTTCTCTCATGTAGCATGCCTCGAAATGGGTGGTTGGGGATGTTACAATACTTCTTCCTCAATTACTCCATTGAGAAAAGTGGTCGTTACATCCATCCGATGTAAACTCCAACCCATGGATGTTGCAAGAGATATGATGTCTCTAATAAAGGTGTATCTAACAACTGGAGCAAACATCTCATCATAGTCTTCTCCCTCCTGCTGGGAGAACCCTCTAGCCATGAATCTTGCCTTGTATTTATCGATACTTTACAGACTTTCCTTCAATTCTAGGCACAATTTCCCATACATCATGATCGATTGATATTCTTCCATCATAGCTTCCTTCCATTCTTTCTTGTTGACTGCTTCTTCGAAGGTGGAAGGTTCGACATTGAAAAGACTTGTCATGAGTGTCGCATAACTAGAGAATCTTTTGGGACTCTTTCTTCCCCTGAAGGTGCCACTAGGAGCTTTATGTATTTCTGCTTCTTTCTAGTCTCAGGTACAATAAATGGTTCCATCAAGTGGTTGTTCTTGATCTTCATTGGAATGTTCTAGAGAACAGGTAATTTCTTCCTTGGGATCTTCATGTTCCTCTTCATTGTTGGAGTCCATGGAATCTTCTATAGATTTCCTGAAGGCAACTTTCTCATCAAAAGTCACATCTCTGTTGATTTCAACCTTCTGTTGACCTGGAACATAGATTCTGTAAGCTTTTGACGACTCACTATATTCAACGAATATGCCCTTCTTTCCTGAAGGTTCCAACTTCTTTCTTTTGTCCTTGGAAACATGGATATAGACAGGACAACCAAATATCCTTAAGTGTTCAACACTTGGCTTCTTTCCGGAGAAGGCTTCTTCTAGAGTCATGTTCTTCAATATACAATGAGGACTTCTATTTTGAACATATACGACTGCCATAACTGCTTCTCCCCATAGAAACATGGATAGATTCTGGTCATTCCTCACTGCCTTAACAAATTCTTCAATGGAATGGTTCTTCCTTTCTGTCACACCATTTTGTTGAGGATTATATGGGACAATTAGCTCCCTCCTAATCTCAACTACTTTACAAAATGCAACGAGCTCCTTGGAGGTGTACTCTCCTTCATTATTGAACCTCAAGATCTTTATCTTTCGCTTAGTGAGGAGGTTGACATTGGTCCACACACATCTAAATGAACGATATCCAAAACTCCTTTTTCTTTACAAGCTTCCTTTAGAATTGGTACTTGGTGAGATCACCTCCCTCACCACTTGATGGAGTCATTTGCTCCATTTTTGCAATTGTCACTATAGCTCCTTCTCAGATCTATCGCATGTGACCTGGCCGGAACAAGAACAACAAGAGCAAAAGTATTTCTAATAGCATTTTCATAAGAACATATCTGTGGTAACAAGGATGGTAGTCATCATAGAATTACCAAGGTGACCTGCCCATGATCAAAACAAGAAATATCTTCTAAAGGAGATGTTAGTTCATTTTGCAAACAAGTGCAATAAGCATATATATTAATAGTACTTTCATACAACCAAGTATACCTAGCAGTAATAGAACCTTTCAAAGGTTGTTGTCACAACTATATTATTTACTTGTATTGTAGCAACTATCAAACTTGATATGTGCAAATTGAAACATAACAATTTGATCAATCAAACATGGAACCTGAAGCCTCAACTGTTAGGCAGGGTGCGCTTATTCCTCTTAATATACTGAATCCAAGATCACTACTTGGACAAGGTCTCATGTACATCCCCTACAAACAGACTCATATTTTGTTGGAAGATATAACTTGAAAAGCATATACACGTGCATACCTTTGAAATTTGTAGCATTGTTAAGCTTGTCTTCTAATCTGAAACTAGACACCATCTTGACAAGAAGAGGTTATAAACTGAATCAAAAAGGTTCAATGACTATAACAAGCTAGAAACCCTAAAATTTCAACTTTGACCATAAAATCATTTTTGACCAAAAGTCAACCTTTGACTTTGACCACTCAACCTTTGACTTTGACTTTGACCAAGAACTCAAACTTGATGTTTTTGCTGGATGAGGACACTAGAGGGTGCGCTAGGATAGGGTACACTAGAATATCCAGAAATTAGGTCCAACTCTTCACTTAAGGTGCCCAAAGAATCAGATTAGGGTTTGTTATAGTTGGAAAATCAGAAACCCTAGTTGCAGTTGCAACTGGTGCTATAACGAGCTTAACACAGAACTGTCGATCTACCTTCCAATGGTTAGATTGTTCTGAAGGTAGTGTGGGCCCATAACCTATTAAAATATTGGATGTGCCCATTTAACCATAGGCAATATCACAATATTGTCACCCAACCATAGGCACGCAGCCACCCTCGGGAACCATAACCTTTGCTAGATAAAATGTCACACACCCACTACGACAACTAAGATTTTTTTTTTTATCTTTTCTTCGAGGGACAGATTCCCTGAATTTCTACGGGGCCTACCGTAGACCATCCCTTCCCTTATCCTCCTCCATGTGATTGTTGTCTAGGACCACAGGCCTTACTAAAAAGGCGCTTCTGGTTTTCACGTTTCGGGTTTTCTGTGTGCAAGCTCTCCCCTGCTCCCTGTCCCTTGAAATGTCGAAACCCGAAATGGGGTTAACAAGCTCCTTGGCTCCCCTTTTTCCTACTCCATGCGACCACCTCCGTGAATACGCTTTCGAGATTTTTGTTGCAAGGAACCCTCGTTCCTTCAATACCTGAAACCCGAAAGCCCGCTATCATCTGGATCTACGATGCAGATCGTCGACTTGATCAACGGCCCAGATTATATCCCTACATTCTACCTTTCGAGATTCTGGTGGGGTCTTCACTCCTATTTCTTTGATGTCCAGAACCCTGGTGGCTTTAGATCTTCACCACGCATCCTCTACAAATGGATGGTCCAAATCCTTTCAAGACTCCTCCTTTCTACCACATGACCCTGTCCTGTGACCTAGGGCTCATCCACAAAGCGCGTCGAGGTTTCGTATACCGGGATTTCGCGACTTGCGAAAATGAGGGGTGTTTCCCTTTGGTTTCCCAGGTGCCGAAACGCTGAAACTTATTCACGCTAAATCGATTCGGGGTTTCATATACCAGGATTTTGCGACTTACGAAAATGAGGGGTCTTGCCCTTTGGTTTTTTGGGTGCCGAAATGTTGAAACTTATTCACGCTACACTGATTCGAGGTTTCATATACCAGGATTTCGCGACTTGCGAAAATGAGGGGTCTTGCCCTTTGGTTTCTCGGGTGCCAAAACACTGAAACTTATTCACACTAAACCGATTCGGGGTTTTGTATACCGGGATTTCATGACTTGAGAAAACGAGGGGTCTTGCCCTTTGGTTTCTCGGGTGTCGAAACGCCAAAACTTATTCATGCTAAACCGATGGTCCATATCACTCATGGATCAACGACCACGATCACGTCGTGATTTCGTGAATCATGAGTTCGTGCAGTCCTACCCTTTGACCACTCCAAGTCGCGAGTCAGCGAAATGATACCCAACTGCCACATGTCCTTTGCCGATGGACGATTTCGAATACTTTGGGACTTTTAGGACGTTGTCGAGTCCACTCTCCTGCCTATGCAAAGGTTAAGATTGACGGTCAATAGAACTCTGACAGATCCTTGGATCTACGGTCCTGGATCCCATCGCTACTTGCGAAGGTTGAAGGGATTGAGGTGTTAACGCCTACACTCCTCCTCTATATCCATCGGTCTTGACAGATCTGGGGTATTTCCGAAAGGATCCCGACCGTTCGTCTACCAAATGATGGGGTATTCTCTTTTGATAATTAGACTCGCTATCCTTTCTGAGCTTGAATCACGAAATTCAACCTCTCTGAGCTTCAAACTCCCATGACTCCGAGACCTTAGAGAGCTACTCTTTCTTGCATAAGGTTTCTAGACCCGAATCGCATGAACCATCAGACGGTTCTTGGGCAATTGTCCATGATCTTATTCGAGTCTCTTGGTAAAGGTTTGGTATGGTTCCAAGGTTTATGGGGTAATTCTCGAGGAAGAGTACTCTCGAGGAGCCTTCCTACTATTACGAGAATCAAGCAAACAAGACGATTCTTGGTGGAGTGAACTCATGCCCCAAACTTAATCATTTGTACAGAAACCGACTATGGCATGTAAGTATACACATGTATCCATTATTTTCAGTCTAAAACACCAGGCAATCATTCCACACAGAAACCATTATGGGCGTATAAACATGAGCATGTATTCATGATATTCAATTCAAAATACAAGGCATAAAACACTTATTAGATCCACTAGGTGTGATGCAACTGCTAAGAGGGGTGCTCGTTTCCACCCAACCATAGGCTTAGTGACTCCAAACGGATTTACCACTAGCCACCCCCGAGCTAGACCACGATGCTTTGAGATTCAGTCTCCTACTTCCAGCTCAACGGAAGTCAAGGACGAAGGTTACTCTCCTTCTCCTGATACAGAAAAATAATCCAAGACGAAGGTTACTCTCCTTCTCTTATGTTCAAAACTCCTTGTGTTTCCATAGTTTCTCCAGTTCTCTTCCGTGATCCCTGTCGCACGCGCTCTCTCTACCCTTTACCACACTTCCTCTCTTGCCTTTTTCTCTGCAAGATTGCGTGTGGTGCAAATTTCCCCGTCTGTGGTTGGGTCTGAGAGATTTTACTGATGGGCGGTTCACCCCCATCCCCTCATTAACTATTGAGGAGCCTCCCCAACTACCAATCTGACGGGAAATCCATTCCAGGGTAAGAGAGTTGCTTTGGTCTTTGAGCAAGTAAAAACCAGTACGGTACTAGCTCGATGGAAGTTAACGCAACCATTCCAAGTCCCTTCCACCACCTCTCATTAGCCATCGTGGTCTCTTTTAGCACATCCCCCTCCCAGCAGTCATGTAACACATATTCATAACATAATTTACATTCATCGACCTTTTATACAAAGGTTCCTCAAATCAAACATTCACATATTTGAGTTTGCCATAGTTCTTGGCCAATATAGTTATTTTTACAGACTGG